>CAMXCT020006817.1:67500-136450 GCA_947184155.2 Cladocopium goreaui
CTTGACTTGAAGTTGGGCAAGAGACGAAGCCTCGCAATCTTCACCTTGGCAATCAAGGCCCAAGGTGGAAGCGGCCCATGTGATTGCAAGGAGCTTGAACATGGCCATGGCTAGGGTTCAGCTTGGGGCAAGCTTGGGGCAAGCTGCGAGCTAGCTAGGGAACTTGACACCGAAATCACTTCAGCCAGTTGCATGCTTGTCGCGTGGCGGAAACAGGGCACAAAGAAAACAGCTCACCAATGATGCGGATGTGACAAATTGCACAAACTGCTGCAGACATGGCCTTCAGTTCTTCAACATGAGTGCGCCAATGCATCCAGGCAGGAACGGATGCAGTGGTCCATGGTCCACACTTGATAGTCACAATCTGCACCAACGACGAAACAAGATGGAAGCCACGAACCCGAATGTATTCACGTTCTTGGACTACGAGTGCAAACCTCTGCAATAGGAAAACGAACCTTTTTTTGCATGCATCGTGCGCTCATATCGTCTCAGCGAACGCGCCTGAGCAACAGTTCACAAAGAGACAACTAACCAGCACAACAACATCACCACCAGCACAACGAAATCACAACCAGCACAACAATATCACCCACACTCCACACTTTACACTCCACACTCTCCACTTTACACTCTACACTTTACACTCTACACTCCACACTCGACACTTTCCACTTCACACTCCTCACTCCTCACTCCACACTCCACACACTACACTCCACACTCCACACTCTACACTTTACACTCCACAGTCCACACTCCACCACACTCTACACTCTACACACACCACACTCCTCACTCCACACTTTACACTCCACACTCCACACTTTACACTCCACACTCTACTCTTTACACTCTACACTTGGCACTCTACACTTCACACTCGACACTTTCCACTCCAGGCTCCACACTCCACACTCTACACTTTGCACTCCACACTCCACACTTTACACTCCACACTCCGCACACTACACACTACACTCCAAACTTTACACTCCACACTCCACACTCCACCAAACTCTACCCTCAACACAGACCACACTCCTCACTCCACACTCCACACTTTACACTCCACGCGCCACACTTTACGCTCCACACTTAACACTTTACACTCCTCACTCCACGCTCTACACTCTACACTCTACACTCCACACTCCACCAAACTCTACACTCTACACCCGCCACACTCCACACTCCACACTTTAGACTCCACACTCTACACTTTACACTCCAAACTCCACTCTCTACACTTTACACTCCACACTTTACACTTTGCACTTTACACTCCTCACTCCACACACTACACTCCACACTCCACACTTTACACTTTGCACTTTACACTCCTTACTCCACACACTACACTTCACACCCCACACTCCTCACTCCACACTCAACACTTTACACTCTACACTTGACACTCTACACTCCACACTACACTTTACACTCCACACTCCACACTTTACACTCGACACTTTACAGTCCACACTCCACACTTTACACTCTACACTTGACACTCTACACTTCACACTCTACACTTTACACTCCACACTTTACATTTTACACTCCTCACTCCACGCTCTACACTCTACAGTCCACACTCCACCACACTCTACACTCTACACCCACCACACTCCTCACTCCACACCCCACACTTTACACTCCACACTTTACACTCCACACTCCTTACTTGACACTCCACACTCCACACTCTACACTCCACTCTCTACACTTTACACTCCACACTTTACACTCCTCACTCCACACTCAACACTTTACAGTCCACACTTTACACTTTACACTTTGCTCTTTACACTCCTCACTCCACACTTTACACTCCACACTTTACACTTCACACTCCTCACTCCTCACTGCGCACTCCACACACTACACTCCACACTCCACACTCTACACTTTACACTCCACAGGCCACACTCCACCACACTCTACACTCTACACACACCACACTCCTCACTCCACACTCCACACTTTACACTCCACAAGCCACACTTTACACTCCACAATCCTTACTTTACACTCCGCACTAGACACTCCACACTCCACACTCTACACTTTACACTCCACACTTTACACTCTACACTTTACACTCCACACTTTACACTCCACACTCTACACTCTTTACACAAAGTTTGCACACAGACAGTTTCCAGTACTACGTTGTAAGACAAAGCTTGCACAAAGCACTTCCCAGTACTACTTTGTACTACAAAGCTTGCACAAAGCACGTTCCAGTACTACTGTGTGCTACAAAGCTTGCGCAAACTACTTCCCAGTACTACGTTGCGCTACAAAGCTTGCACAAAGCCCTTCCCAGTACTACCGTGTACTACAAAGCTTGCACAAAGCACTTCCCAGTACTACTGTGTACTACAAAGCTTGCACAAACTACTTCCCAGTACTACTTTGTACTACACAGCTTGCACAAAGCACGTTCCAGTACTACTTTGTACTACAAAGCTTGCACAAAGTCGTTCCCAGTACTACATTGTACTACAAAGCTTGCACAAAGCACTTCCCAGTACTACTTTGTACTACAAAGCTTGCGCAAACTACTTCCCAGTATCCAGTACTACTTTGTACTACAAGGCTTGCACAAAGCACTTCTCAGTACTACTGTGTACTACAACGCTTAAACAAAGCACGTTCCAGTACTAGTTTGTACTACAAAGCTTGCACAAAGTCGTTCCCAGTACTACATTGTCGAAGGAAGTTTAGAAGTGAAACTTCCGACAATATGGACAGTTGAAAAGCAGAGGTGAGAAGAGTCAGAAGAGAAAAGATCAGAAGGAAGAAGATGCAGATGCGCGAAAAGATAGGAAAGTTGCGATTCACTGTGTTTTTCCAATGATTTGTGGCTCTGGAGGGTCGAAAAGTAGGCTCGCTAAAGCGGCGGGTGCGGAGCCAGCTGGCCAGATGAGAGATGAAAAATTGCACGCCGTTGTGGCGCGAAACACATTTGGAAGTGAAAATGGACAAAACACCAGAGGAGCGGACCGCTTTTGGCGTTTGGGATGGCGAAAAAGTGCACGCCGTTGTGGTGCGAAGCACATTTCCAAGTCAAAAGTGTTAAAAACTGACGGTTCTCGGACCACTTTTGGAAGTTGAGTTTCGAAAAAGTGCACGCCGTTGTGGCGCGAAGCACATTTTGAAGTGAAAATGTACAAAGCACACCATGCTCGGACCACTTTTGGAAGTTGAGTTTTGGAAAAGTGCATGCCGTTGTGGCGCGAAGCACATTTCCAAGTCAAAATGTACAAAGCACCAGGGGTTCGGACCACTTTTGGAGGCTCAGATGTCGAGTTTCGAAAAAGTGCGCGCCGTTGTGGGGCGAAGCACATTTCGAAGTCAAAATGTACAAAACACCAGGGGTCCGGACCACTTTTGGAGGCTCAGATGTCGAGCTTCGAAAAAGTGCACGCCGTTGTGGTGCGAAGCATATTTGGAAGTTAAAATGTTAAAAACACTAGGGTTTCGGACCACTTTTGGAGGTTCAGATGTTGCTTCGCTTCACTCGACTACACTACATTACATTACACTACGCCGCACTACACTACATTACACTACATTACATTACACTACACTTCACAACACTACAGGTTACAACTACAACTACACAACTACAGTCCACTACACTCCACTACACTAAATTACACTACACTACATTACACTACACTACACTCCGCTACACTCCACTACCCTACATTACACTACACTACACTCCAATACGCTACATTACACTACACTACACTCCACTACGCTACACAAACTACATTACACTCACTACACTACGACTACGCTCCACTACACTACATTACACTACACTACACTTCACTACACTCCACTACATTACAACTACAACTACACAACTACACTCCACTACACTCCACTACGCTACACTTCACTACATTACACTACACTACACTCCACTACACTACAAATACAGCTACACCTACACAACTACACTCCACTACACTCCACTACATTACACTACATTACACTGAATGACACTGAACCAAAGATAGACAGGTAGACAGCTAGACAGATAGATAGATAGATAGATAGATAGATAGACAGGTAGACAAGAGTGAGAGAGATCAATCGCCTTTCAGTCCAGCAGTGGCTTCGCTCTGCCATCTCTGATTCACAACAACCAATCTCTCCTATAGGTTTCCTATTTTTGAAACTTCCGCCACCGCCTTGTGCGGTACTACTGGTACTACAAAGCTTGCGCAAAGCACTTCCCAGTACAACTTTGTACTACAAAGCTTGCACAAAACACTTCCCTGTACTACTTTGTATTACAAAGCTGGCAGAAAACACTTCCCAGTACTACTTTGTACTACAAAGCAGGCACAAAGCACTTCCCACACTTTACAATTTGCATTCCACACTCCATACTCAACACTTTACACTCCACACTTTACACTTTGCACTTGACACTCCTCCCTCCTCACTCCACACTTTACACTCCACACTCTACACTTTACACTCTACACCCTACACTCCACACTCAACACTCTACACTCCACACAACAATTCGACACTCGCAACTGCGGCATAAAGTTCCAGAGCAGCTATGACCTTACTGGTGACACTCTGCATCTCCTTGAGAACATCTGGTGGCACGCGCTCGGACATGTAAAACTTCTTGGCTACACGTCCCTGTCTCACCGCATATGCAACCATGCCTATGCCTGCCAAAGTGTCGTCCTCGGCCAAGAAAGCACCAGTAAAAATCACCACTTTGTTTTCACTAGAATGAGCACACAGCACTCGAGGATGAGCCCCGAGCACAAAGGCCTTAGCCCATTCCAGTTCCGACACTATCCCAGGGTTGAGACTGGGAGAAGGGCCCGCCTGATTTGCACGGGCATGGCACTCACGCATATGCAGGGCTACCGCACGACTGAAAGTCTGACTCTCGGCGAACTGAAGCTTACCCCTCAAACTGGCAGCTTGAGCGCTGGTGAAGGTGCCCAGCTGCAAAATTTTGGTGATCTCCTCGTAGATCTGTTCCGCTCTGGACTCTTTGTTTCTGACGATCACTTTCCCTTCTTGAGCAGCTTGGAAGTCAAAGACCACGCCCAAAGCAGAAAAACTTAGGGACATCGGAAGCCTCTTGTTCTCCTTCTTGGAGTAACGCCACCCTAGAAGGTCCATCAGGCCTTCAGCAGTGGTTGTGGCATCTTCACCAGCCATAGCTACATCCAGTTGGGGAAAATCATCGTAGTAGTTAGACCATACCAGAGAAAAGAGTCGTGTACCGACGCAATGCAAGGCTCGGCTCACTCGGTTAAAGGCATAAACCGAGGCAGAGGCACCAAATGGCAAAACTTGGGAAATGAAGTATGCATTGGAGCCACTGGGCCTGCGAACTTGCAAAGCACTGCACCATAAAGACGACTCACGAACCAGGAGCTGCTTATAGGCAGCCTCAAGATCAAGCGTACGGCCTGCAAGCTGTCTGGCACTGGCCACGGAAAAGGAAGGGTGCAAGTACCCTTTCATCACTGACCCGTCACTCAGCTCTAGCTCAACAGTGCCATCATCAGCAACGGCTTCGATCATGGTGCGGGCCATCACGGATATTCCATCAACTCCATCCAGATCTAGTTTGTAGGCCGCAGCAAAAGCAGCATTGACAAGGCTAATGGACATGTCGTCTATCGGCCTGCACTTCTCCCCCTGCATCAATCCGAAACGGGGAGAGGCTACAAACAACGGCCCCAAGCGCTGCCTGATCTCATCCTGACTGAAAGGGCCTTGGAGCCATCCGCGCTGAACTTCATCCATGGTAGTGGCCCAGGTTTCTTCAACCACATTCAGGCCCTCAGCATGGCTATCCATGCCTTTGGCTGCCACCATTTTGCGACTCCAGCGAGAGGACTTCACAAGCTGCTCCCTGGACATAGCTGGCAGAGTGTCTTCTTCAAGGAAAAGGCTGCTGCAGCCTGACTGGCCAATTAGGCTAAAACCAGCCAGCAAATCTTCAAGAAGTGAATCATCCACTACACCAGCATCTTTCGCCATTTCAGAGAAAAGGAGGAAACGCTTGTCCTTCACGATGTTTGCTCGAGCCGGTTCCAACATAGCATGCAGGGCATTTTCCCGACTCTGGAGTTCCAGCTGTCTTCTCTTATAGTAGGCAAAAGCTTGGAGTCTTTTGTCTTTCACCCCTTTTGCCCCCAAGGTGTACAGCTCGAAAATGTTCCTCTTGACTGCATCATCAACGTAGCTGCTACCATCAAAAGGATGCGAAAGACGGAGGGCTGCTTCTACAAATTCATCTGGGGTTCGATAGATGCCCACCTTGCAGGATCTAGGGGTTTCATCGGCATTTTTGCTCACATCCGATACCGACCCCGCTTGAACACATGTGAGCAATTTGGCTCCACCTTGCACTCCCAGCAGGTCGCATTCATGACTTTGGAGTTTGCGGGGCACTGGTTTCGTGCGAGGCAAAGTGAAAGAAAGCTCACAGACTTCACGAAACTCTGGCAAGACTTCGGGGAAACGGTTTCCACGTGGTTGTTTGCCTGCCTGAGCCATGGCTAAAGGAATGGCTTTGCGGCGCTTGCTGGAGACGGCAGAAACATTTTGTGCCCCCAAAGCCTGAGCAGCTTTGTGAATTGCTTCTGAAATTCTTGAACACATAAGCTGAGGATACTCGGCTTCTTCAGCAGTGTTGAATCTGTGGCCTTTGGATGAGATTGCTACGCCCCAAGGAAGGTGATCATGCTGTTGGTCGCATTCCACCGCCATGTGGTCAAAGTAGGCATGATTAACGTACAATGAAGTCCACTTGTCACGACGGCCTCCATGCATGCATTGTTGAAATTTAACTTCGTGGAGGCAGAGGTCCTGGATCAAGGACACAAACCACTTTGTAGCCCACATCCAGCTGCGACTTAAGGGTTTTCGACGCTGATTAGGGCTCCAACCTCGTGAGCAGCTCGCAGCAGAATGCAAATGTTCCTGTAAATGGCATTTGCAGTTTGTACACGCTTCAAATCTGTGCTTCGAAGATGTGGCAAACCTTCAGGATGCAGCCCACTCCGCAAAGGCTTCGGCTCACGAACACCTGCTGCTCTCAGCCTCCAGGATAGCTTGCGTTCTCTTGCACGGCTTGCCGTGCCACATGGAGGTGCGCAGTGCAAAAATAGCACCACGCCTGGCTGTCTCAAAAGCGATTTGAGATACTGGACCGCTTCATCACTGGCTAGGTCAAGTGCTATGGTTGCATGCAACTGCTTATGGCGATTTTGCTTCTGGTCAATGGCCATGACTTTGAAGCCCCGGGCATATAAGGTTGCTGAAAGCCTTGCACATCCGGCACACAGCTCAATGCAAAGGAGTGAATTCATTGGAGCCCCTTGGAAAGTTGAGCTCTTCGGTGAAACTGAGGGCCCTGCAGCATCAGCAGGGCGTCACTGCTGCTCGCAGTTGTTCTGGCTGTGTGCACCTCCACATTTAGTGCACACATGACGGCCTTTCTCACATTTGCCTCCAGCTGAGGCGTTCTTGCAGCCTCTCAAGTTGAAGCTGAAGCAAATGGGCTCATTGTCCTTGGTCATGGCATTCTGCCCAATGAGCTCCACAGGCATACGAATCATCGACCGGGAACTTTGGTTGCCTTTGCGCCCTGAGCTCTTTCCCTTGCCTCTGCCCTTCTGCATGTTACGCACTTGACCCTGCAGATTCTCAATGGTCTTCTTGAGGCGCTCAGTGTCAGCCGAGGAGGACTTGCTTTTGGGTTGAGATGGCTTTGTATCATCATCCATCTCGAGCTTGCGCTTGGTGCCCGCAGGAAGTGGCTGGAGGTGAAGGCGTACCTCCGGCAAATTGATGATTGATTCAACAGCCTCCTCAACGGGCATCTTGCCCCCCACCGGACGGATACCAGCACGAGTCTGTTTGATGACCAGCTTCCAGAGTTCCAAATCTGCTTGCTGGATCTGCTCAATGCTCACCTTCTGGTACCCTGCAATCGGCGTCTTGGAGTAAGCCTCCAGGAGAATGTTGCTCCATTTCTCCAACTTGTCGTAGTTGCAGAGGCGACTTTGATCAATGGCTAAACTACGGCGCTGAAGTGCATAGCGGAGTCTCAAGTCAGACGAAGTGTCCGCCTTGATCTCTGACTCCACTTTGACCTGGCGAATGATGCCTTGGGAGTCAGGCTTCCATGTAGGGTCAACCTTGATACCCATCAGCTCTTGATCTCTTTTGGTGCACTGCTCCCACCGTATGTATCTCATCTGATTCTCCTCCACCATCTGAAACACTACATCAATGAGCCCATGTGAGGGTTCGAGCTCACCCGTCAGGTCTAAGCCTGACAGCCTAGCCACCTGGTCTGCATAACGAGAGGCCCTCTCAGCTTGCGCAAGGCATCTTGGCGGATCACCCTCTCGCTGTTCGATGCGAGACCTCAGATCAGCATTGGCCAGAGTGTAACTTTCATAGAATAGCCTCCTCACCAAAGGGACTCTCTCAGATGGAGGAGGATCAGCATCACAAACACGGCTGATCAGCAACATGAGTGGCTGCTCATCAGCTTGTCCCGGTGTGTAATTTGCTGCGAATGCAAATTTGCCAAAGGTGTTCACATTGGCTTCCTTGATGCGCCGAAGCTCATCGGGCAGCACACCGATCTGTTCAGCTCTGGACTCAAACACAGCTGATGAGTCCAACATGTTTACCTGAGTGCACCGCTACTGAACCCAGCTGCGGGGTCACTATTGATCATGCCATGTGAGAAACAAACAAAAGTGCGTGCACACGCAAAGAGCAACATAAACAACAAAACACAAAAGGACAAGAAAACCAGCAGCCAAAACTTACAAATCAAGCAAGGAAAACAAAGCTGGTCACGACATCAGATTTCTGTGCCTTACAAACAACTCTGCAGCTTCAAGTGTTACATCAACGACATCCGTTGGCCCGGAGCGGTCCTGATCGAATCTTGCTGCAGATTCCGTGGACTTCCCACGTGGCACCATCGCCTCACATAAACATGCAGTGGGGACAAGCTGAAACCCTCAAACAAAAGCTTGCCCTCACTCGCATGAAAATAAACTTAACCTGACTTCAGGTGACCGCACATGAAAGCACAGGTAATCACACATTTTCCTGTGCACTTAAACTTGAACACTTCCAAAGCACACTTTGCACTTTGGGAATGCCGCATCCGGGTCTGACTTGTATACATAATATGCCTCTGAAATGGCACGGCCGCATCCCGTGCGATCACTGTGGTCAACATGGCCATAGTGCAACATCCTAGTTCTGGAATGCCTGTATACCTTCAAGGTGTCACTCTTCTCAGCTGGAATGGCACGACCCCTAAGACCACCAGCACTACCTTCATGGTATGCATCTATATAAGCATGGCTGAATTCACAATCTGATTTTGCAGTGCTGTCACTTGAATCACTGCTGCTACTATCATCTGAGACCAAGTCATCACTCGATGCCAAGCCTCTCAATGGGAACTCCTCAGTGGGCTTGAGATACTCGACCAGGCCCACGTCCGGGAACGGGGTTTGGCTCTTGAGCACAACAAATCGCCCATCAGCTTCCCGCATGGCAGCTGTCGTAGGGAACCAAGCATCCTCTTGGAAAATTCGTGCTGCATCCAAAACATCCAAACCAGTCTTTTCCAAAAACTGCCGCGTCAAGGGTTTACGTTGCAAGGCCGGAGGAAAAAGGCTGTCACGGGCTGCCCCCGGCACATAGACCCCGTCATGCACTTGCTTCATCATATCAACAAGCCGCCTGATAGGTTCACTCAGGCAATCCCGAATGTAGTTCAACGCAGATGAATGCTCCTTATTGACATGATAGCCAAGAAGCTCGCTCGTTGTCAGATCGCAACCCCAAGTGTTCATCCATGCCAGGAGGGTGGCTTTCAGCGAGTGGCTTCGAATGCCATACAAGTCATCCTGCGAGAACCCGCTGCCCAAAAGGCTGAGCAGTCGATCTGTAAGCTCAACTGAGCCTATGGGATTCTGCGTTTCATAGCCCAGCGAGCCCTTCTCTGGAACCAAAACGAAGTCCAGGTCATGCGCTTGGCTCTCCAAGGAAGGAATATCACGCAAGCCCAGATTGCTCCTAGCCTTGACAAACTCCAAAAACCAGGGTTTTCCCAGCAATCCAAAACTCGGCACAATCAAAGGAATGAAACTCGTGGCTTTCTCCTTGCTCTTGGCCGTCTTTGTCCTGGACAAGGCGCCCTCGAAAAAGCGGCCAATCAAAGTCCCATGTCTGGTTCTGTTAGCGTCACTGCAGCGAAGTCGCCCATAGCAGCAAAACAAGCACAAACCAGCGATCATCCTGTCATAGTCGTCTGCCACACTAAAACAAGCAATTTCCAGCCAGCACAACATTGTAGGAACCAGCATGTCAGCCCGGGAACGTGGTTGCCTAGTCAAAATCATTTGATGGCTGGCCCCTTTCACACGCTCGGAGCCTGCAGAGTCAATGGCTCCAGGAAACTTGAAAGCCTCGCCCACATACTTGAGGGTGCCCAAAAGCGTATCCACTCTTGAAGCAGACTGGCCCATCTGGCGACATTCACAGGCATATGCATAGAGCTTCGACTCAGTGAGGGGATATACCGGCTCATCAGGATAAGTATGAAGAAGCCATGCATAGTACATGCCCAGTGATCCTACTCGTGTCCTGAGTGTAGATGTCGCCTTTGTGACGAAAAGGTCATTGAGGGTTGTCATTACCTTCAGCTCATCATCAGCACATTCCAGCAACATCTTTCCTGGAAGTGTGTCTTCAGGCATAATCATGAACAGTTCCGCCCACTTCAAGAGCAAAGAGCTGCGTGCTTGATCAGCTGCTTGACTGACATGTTGATGCACTGTATGCCTGACTTGAGCTTTCCTTTCAGGCACAGTCATCTTTGCTCTAACAGGCTGCAAAGTCGACGGCACATAATTCATACTTCTCATCATGGCAGGGGGTTTAAGCCAAGGAACTTCTGGAGGGCCCAAGACATCTCGAAGGAAAGGATTTGTCTCCCAAGGAAAACGAGGACCACTCGAAGGTCCACCCAATGCCATGGCTACATCTAAAGAGCGTTCAACCGCTTCAAGCCGGGGATCCCTTAAGGAGATGACATCCACCTTCCCAGGGTCAACATCTGAAATTCCCCGCTTTTTCATGATAGGACATCCCTATCTAATTGACATCGGTCCCGCCCACCCATCCCTATTGGGCCAATGGCAATGACACTCATGCTTCGTTCTTCAATCACTCAACAAAGACCAACAAAACAAGTTCGAATGGGCTCCTGTTTCCGTTAGCGGTTTCTTTTTATCAGGAGATGGTGTATTCTCTGGACAGTGATGAGACTCCGTACACGGCCCCTGTCAAGAATCGATTTACAGGAGATTGGGTCGCTTTGCACATGATGTCAACTATTTGTCGTCTGACTGGTCAACGCAATGCTTCGTACAACTTTTTGAAGAATGGTGGTATGGCGTTCGCCCAGAACCTGAAAGAGTTGCGAGCATCAGATTTAGCACTTGCTGCCAGAGTGGTTGAACCAACGTGGGGTGACTCTCTGCAGCAAGTGCTGAAGAATGATGCCGTGCCTCGGAAGGTGAAGGCCTGCTTTGAAGCGATGCAGGCCGCGTCCGCCAATGTTGTCGGCACAGATGGACATCGTAGACATTGTCGCCATGAAGGGTGGGCTTACATGGAGATGTTTGGTCCTCCGTTGATTTTCTTGACCCCGAACATTGCAGACACTCAGCATCCCTTACTGCTAGTCATCCAAGGGGAAACAGTGGATCTGGGTGGAGTGGCTGCTGACATGCCAGGCACGCTGCCGAAGTACCGGGATATGATCCATCGCCTCGCGCAAGATCCGGTCACACTACACGACACTCCACTACACTCCACTACACTACAACTAGAACTACACAACTACACTCCACTACACTCCACTACACTACATTACACTACATTACACTACCCCACACTACCTTCCACTACACTTCACTACATTACACTACACTCCACTACACTACAAATACAACTACAACTACACAACTACACTCCACTACACTCCACTATACTAAATTACACTACACTACACTACCTTACGCTACACCACACTCCACTACACTACGTTACACTACACTACACTCCACAACACTACAACTAAAACTACACAACTACACTCCACTACACTAAATTACACTACACTACACTACACTAGATTCCACTACACTACACTACATTACACTACACTACACTACCTTCCACTACACTTCACTACATTACTCTACACTACACTCCGCTACACTACACCTACAACTACAACTGCACTCCACTACACTCCACCAAATTACACTACACTACTACATTGCACTACACTACACTCCACTACAGTACATTACACTACACTCCCTTCCACTACACTTCACTACATTACACTACACTCCACTACACTAGAAACTACACCTGCGACTACACAACTACACTCCACTACACTCCACTACACTAAATTACACTACATTACACTATACTACGCTACATTGCACTACACTCCGCTGCACTACACTACATTACACTACATTACACTACACTACATTACACTGAATGACACTGCACCAAAGATAGACAGGTAGACAAATAGATAGATAGATAGATAGATAGATAGACAGGTAGACAAGAGTGAGAGAGATCAATCGCCTTTCAGTCCAGCAGTGGCTTCGCTCTGCCATCTCTGATTCACAACAACCAATCTCTCCTATAGGTTTCCTATTTTTGAAACTTCCACCGCCGCCTTGTGCGGTACTACTGGTAATTTTAGAGAGAGAGAGAGTGAGAGAGAGAGAGAGAGATTTGGTCCATATTGACGCCGAGTACACGCACTAAGTGCCCCCAATGATTTCTGAACTATCTGTGGAAAGGCAACGTGAACACGCGCAGTGCTCAAGCAAAACCTCTCTATAAAATCGACAAATTAGTCTCTATTTGGGTGTCCTTCAAACCTGAACTGTCCGTTTTGGAGTCCTGCGGTCCGCGGTACCTTGCGGTATAGAAAGTGGCACGATGTTTGGGGCATGTACCGACCAAATTTTGGAGTTTAGATGGCCAGGAGGCGGGAAACATATGAAAAGAGCCCAGTTTCTGGAACTTTTTGAATCTTTTTGATTTTATAGAGGCAATGGGTTCATATTGAAGCCGAGTACATGCACCAAGTACCCCTATTGATTTCCGAATCACCCACAATCCGTCCTGCGGAAAGGCAACGTCAACACGCGCAGTTCTCAAGCACAACCTCTCTATAAAATCGACAAGTTAGTCGCTACTGGGGGGCCTTTCAAACCTGAACTGTCCATTTTGGAGTCCTGCTGTGCCTCACGGTATGGAAAGGGGGAATGATGTTTACTGACCAGATTTTGGAGTTTAGAGCTCATGGAGGCAGGAAACATATGAACAGAGTCCAGTTTCTGGAACTTTTTGATTTTATAGAGGCCGCATTCAAAGGCACAACCTTAAAAAAACAACAAAAAGTTAATGCTTTTTTTTTGGGGAAGGGCTCCCAAGAGGTATCTGAAACAATCTAGAACTAGTTTGAAACCATCTCTATCTATCCATCTGTTTGTTTCTCTTTCTCTCCCTCGCTCTCTCTATCATCGAAGGAAGTTTAGAAGTCAAACTTCCGACAATATGGAGAGATGAAAAAGCAGTCAGCAGGGAGAAGAGTCAGAAGAGAAAAGACCAGAAGAAAGAAGATGCAGGTGCGCGAAAAGGTAGGAAAGTCGCGAAACACTGTGTTTTTTTGTGGTTTTGTGGCTCCGGAGGGTTGAAAAGTAGGCTCGCTAAAGCGGCGGGTGCGGAGACATCTGGGGAGATGAGAGATGAAAAGTTTGACGCCGTTGTGGCGCGAAGCCGATTTCGAAGTGAAAAGGTACAAAACACCTCAGCATCGGACCACTTTGGAAGTTGAGATGTTGAAAAAGTGCACGGCGTTGTGGCGCGAAGCACATTTGGAAGTAAAATGTCTTAAAAACTGAAGGGATCGGACCACTTTTGGAAGTTGAGATGTTGAAAAAGTGCACGCCGTTGTGGCACGAAGCACATTTCCAAGTCAAAATGTGTTCAAAACTGAGGGGTTCGGAGCAGTTTTGGAAGTTGAGATGTCGAAAAAGTGCACGCCGTTGTGGCGCGAAGCACATTTCGAAGTCAAAATGTTAAAAACATTAGGGGTTCGGGCCACTTTTGGAGGTTCAGATGTCCAAAAAGGGCACGCCATTGTTGCGCGAAGCACATTTCCAAGTCAAAATGTACAAAGCAAACCAGGCGCGGACGACTTTTGGCACTTGAGATGTCGAAAAAGTGCACGCCGTTGTGGCGCGAAGCACATTTTGAAGTCAAAACGTTAAAAACACTAGGGGTTCGGACCACTTTTGGAGGTTCAGATGTCGAAAAAGTGCACGCCATTGCGGCGCGAAGCACATTTCGAAGTCAAAATGTTAAAAACACAAGGGCTTCGGACCACTTTTGGAGGTTAAGATGTCGCTTTGCTTCGCTTCACTACACTACAATACACTGCACTACACTACACTCCAATACACTACACTACACTACATTACACTCCACTACCCTAAACTACATTACACTACACTACGCTACACTACCTTCCACTACACTTCACTACATTACACTACACTACACTCCACTACACTACAACTAGAACTACACAACTACACTCCACTACACTCCCCTACACTACATTACACCACACTACACTACATTACACTACACTACACTCCACTACAGTACATTACACTACACTACCTTCGACTACACTTCACTACGTTACACTACACTACACTCCTCTACACTACAACTACACCTACGACTACACAACTACACTCCACTACACTCCACTACATTAAATTACACAACATTACACTACACTACACTACATTCCACTACACTCCGCTACACTACACTACATTACACTACATTAAATTACACAACATTACACTACACTACATTCCACTACACTCCGCTACACTACATTACACTACACTACATTACACTGAACGACACTGCACCACAGATAGACAGGTAGACAGATAGACAGACAGATAGATAGATAGATAGACAGTTAGACAAGAGTGAGATCAATCGCCTTTCAGCAGTGGCTTCGCTCTGCCATCTCTGATTCACAACAGCCAAACTCTCTTATAGGTTTCCTATTTTTGAAACTTCCGCCACCGCCTTGTGTGGTACTACTGGTATCTATCTATGTGGCACTCTGTCACATCCACCTTCGTTTCGCGTGGCAGGCGTGGCGCTTGGTCACGCCCACCTTCGTTTTGCGTGGCAGGCGTGGCACTTGTGGCACTGGGCTGGCTCTGGTGTCACACGCCATCTTTGTCACATACCATCTTTCACACACTTTCTCACACACCATCTTTGACACACCCTCTTTCACACACCATCTTTGTAACACACACACACAAGCCCCTGAGCGGTCAAGTGGTGAGGAACCACAGGGTAGCTGTTTGTATGCCCCAGCGTTCCACTCCTTGGTGTCGCCATAGCCTACACGACTGTTGACATCACGACGACTTCAACAAGCAGGGAACATTCTGGCATTTTCATTGGCTTCCTATACAGAATTTTGCATTGGTCTTTCATTTCATTGTGCTCACGGCCCATTGCTGACAGATATTTTGAAGACGCATCCATCAGAGCGCCAGCACTACTGCCTCGACTGGTTGGGCAGCCAGACTGTGATTGCAGGTTCCACCAGATCAGCAGCCAACAATACAACATTTTATTTACACTGTTTCTGCCACGGACTTTCTGCAGTGGGGTCCATTCCCAATACAAATTTTGTCCTTCGTTGAGAATTTCTATTTGTGCTGCTACCATCTGGACCATCAGTTGGATACTGATCAGCGTGACTGTGAGCTACACCCGGATTGTTTGCGAGTGGATTGCTTTTCTCATTGCTGTTGTGACATTTTCAATTTTTCCAACACTGTTTCATTTTCTGTGGGCTTTCTGCAGTGGGGCCATCAACATCAAGCGATTTTTCCAGCTCAGCCGATATTTTTCTGGACTGACAATTGGTGATATTTGGAGCTGGACATTCACTTGCGACTTTTGCGCCAGCTTGTGGTGGGGAACCCGATTTTTGGGTAAGGCATATACAGTGTGTTGTGTATTGACACAAGTGGATGCGTCCACCCAGTGCCGTAGTGCGCCAGAACTGATTCTGTCAGGCTGCACTTTGCCGACCCTTACCCATAGTCTGCACCAAATAATTAAGTGGATTACCCTGTTTCCATTTTATCTCCCAAGTGCCACATTGCTTTTGTTGTTTGTCCTTTCCTTTTGCCTTTGCCATTGTTCCCGTAACTCCACCAACACTTGCCGCGTACCCGGTCCCAAGTCCGGGCGGACTGCACCCAAACATCACAGACATCTAGGACTCCTGTTACCTCTTTGTCTATTTTTCTATTGCACTAGCCAGATGTTTCAGTATGTGCAGTCCGGGGGTGAGGGTAATCCTAGTATGTCATGGACTAGGATGGAAGCTGAATATGATGTTCCTGCCATGGTTCAACTTTTGCAGGCGAATGCACATGACACAGCACCACCAATGGGCTACGGCCATGAGGACTGTCTACCAGCCCTGCGCTCACTCACCAGTGTACAGAAAAGAAGTTACAAAAGAGCCTTCAATAGAGCACAACGAGCTGGATGGACGTGGTATAGAGGCCACTGTTACACTGTCGACCAATTTCCCAAGGGTCTCAAGCGTTCTGTTAGGGCCACAATACCACGCCATCAGCATCAGCAGCCGCGTGCATTTGCCCCGCGGCATCGATTACAAGTTGGTCATGTTAATGTTGGTGGACTCTCGAGTGATCGCCTTCAAGAGCTCAAACTTTGGGCAATCGATGCCGAGCTGGATGTACTTCTGCTGTCTGAAACAAGGTGGTGCTATGAAAATGACTGGAGTGATGCCAAATGGCACCATATCCATTCCGGGACAGAGGCTGACAGATCAGATGGATTGCTTTTTCTCATCCGCACCAATGTATGCACAACAGCACAAATCGGATTTGCATCCGTGCTGCCTGGACGCATTGGCCACCTCAGGATCTTTTTTCGAAATCGTGCCTTGGACATTGTAGGCTGCTATCAGTATACTGCCAACCAGGACAATTTTCGGAATGGCAAACGCCAGACGTTTTGGACTCTGATGAATCAACAAGCCTCTGCCTTGCCAAAACGAAACAGTGTGCTCTTTGTAGGTGACTTCAACTGCAGTACACATCACTTGCCACCATATACTGGCACTGACAAACACAGGTGGGGACCAAACCTGAAGCGGGGAACACAACATCAAGATATGCACATGTTCATGGAGTTTTTGAAAACACATCAACTAACGGTGTTGAATAGTTGGAATGCACAGCTGCCACCAACCTTTGTCAACCCACCGGCAACATCCAGCATTGATCATATGATCATGCGTCTAGCTGAAGCAGATGCGTTGGCCAAAGATGTCAAGCTGTACCCAGATCCCAGTTTTCTGCCATGTACAGGTGCCAGACATTACCCCATGATATGTTCCATCAGGAAAATCTCCTACCATCACAATCGTCAGTCTCAGCCGCAGGTGTGTTCCTTTCGACAGCGATTACAATGTCGTGCAGAATGGCATGCCAACTCTAATTGGCAACAGTTTCACAATGAGTTTTCACAAGTGTTTCAACATTTCACCAGTGAAGAGCATCCAGATGATGAGGTAATTCAACATATGCATGAGTGTCTGCTCCCAGTGTTTCACAGACATTTTCCTTCCACTAGGAGTCATGTTGACCCTGCGCCAGATGCCATTCAGAGTAGCAGAATCCGAGACAAATGGAAGCACAGAGCCGCTTTTCTGAAGCCACAAGTGACAACGTTGCGAACTATTTTTGCCACTTGGTTTCATGTGAGCCGTTTTCAGAAGTTGAAACGTGATCAGCAGCAGTATGGGCGGAAACTTCAAAAACAGAAACTTCATGCATTGTTGGAAGATGTTGCGCTTGCTGCGTCTCGACATGACAGTTTTGTTGTCTACCAGACAATCCAGAAGTATACTCCCAAGCAGCCCAAGAAGAGAATCAGGCTTCGTATGCAAGACGGAACGCCTGCCACTCCGGAACAGGTGCTCACCATGACCAAGGCATACATCCAAGAGGTATGGCAGACTGCATCCCAAATTGTTCTGCCACCAATGTCACCGCCTGGCATCCCTTTTACTCTTGATGAGTTGATAGCAGAAATAGCCCGCACACCTGTCACGAAATCTGTGGCCAAGACATGTCTTCCCGGCCTTTGCTGGCGGACGAATGCCGATATGGTTGGACGCTTTGTCTTTCAGAAGTTGCAAGACTGGTGGAATCAGAGTCCTCCATTTGTCCCGTCTCAATGGAAAGCAGCTCATTTGACATTTATCCACAAACCAGCCAAGACACCTGACAGACTACATCACTTGAGACCGTTGGCGTTGTTGGAGCCGGTTGGCAAATGTGTTTTGGGTCTGATTACAACCAAATTTGCAGCTGATGTACAGCCCCTCATTTGCTCCTGGCCTCAAATGGCCTTCATGAAGATGCGCTCCTCATATGATGCCATCCGCAGAGTCATTGGGCATTGTTGGAGAGTCCGACACCTCACACAACGCCGAAGTGTGCACCAGAGGGCCAATAACCTCCCTAGTTCAGCAGTGCAAGGAGGGATACAGGTCCTATTGGACGCAAACAAAGCTTTTGACACAGTTCCTCGCCAGGAACTGTTTAGCTTTCTAACTGAACAACCCATTGATGCACGCTTGATATCTATCCTGGCGCAATGGCATAGTCACACATCCTATGAGATTATGCATGGCACAGAACAGCACTCAGTAGGAACAGGACGTGGAGTCAGACAAGGATGTCGAGCAGCCCCGATTTTATGGTCGACATATACACTTGCCCTGTTTCAGCGCTTGGCTGCAGAGATCAATGTGCAGTGGGTCAAAAGGTGCCTTACAGCGTTTGCCGACGACCTTCATTGTTGTGAGGAATTTTACTCGGAGCAACAACTTGAAGATGCGATTGCACGGATAGGTTTGCTGTTAGATACAATTCAAACCATGGGCCTTGTACTCTCTCTTGAAAAATCTCATGTCATAATCAAAATTAGTGGCACTAATTGCAGAAATGTCATGACAAGATTGATCAAAAAGGGATTACATGGACCATACATTGAAACTCCACGGGCAGATGGCACTACCTCCAAACTTCCGGTCAAGACTCAAGCTCGATATCTGGGAGTGACAGTCAGTTATCAGATGTTTGAAAGGCAAACCACCATGCAACGACTGCAAGCTGCAAGACACACGTTCATGCGCCTCAAACGCTGGCTATGTGCACGACAAATTCCACTGCACACCAGACTTCACATGTGGCGTGCCTGTGTGCTTTCGACAATGGTTTATGGCGTTTTTGCTGTGGGATTCACTATGCCTGATCTCATGCAGATGCAACAAACCATGTTCAAGATGTACCGCATGATGATAGGGGACCATAGCTACATCACGGGGCACACCCACATCCAAATCCTTCAACAGTATCAATTGCCACATCCGCTTGAGCAACTTTTGCATGCTGGCAGACAACTGAGAGACACGTTGGGCAGCAGGCTCAATCTATTGCCACAACAAGACATTCTCCGGACAGTTGATTGGACTCAGCTCACTACTTTGCTATATGTCATTCACACCACATGGACAGACCAACTCCAAGTTCAGGTCACACAACCGGCAGCGACACTGATGGAGGTGCAACATCAATGTGACTATTGTCCTTTGAAATGTAATTCTTTGGCAAATCTGCGTCGACACATGACAGTTGTACATGGACGCTCTCAGTTTCGAACGCATTTAGTCACAGCAGCCTCTTTTGCAGTGAATGGTTTGCCACAATGTTCACATTGCATGGAAACTTTTCCAACTTGGCGTAATTTTCAGATTCACCTTGAGCGCAATTGTTGCCAGGCCACGACACACTCACAGGGAGCCAGACAAAGCTTGCCCCTGCGACGGACATCGGCCAATCCTGAGGCTTATCCTCTGCTTACAGAGTCTAGTCTATCTCTGTTGCTTTCCAAGCCATATGGAGTTGACACACTGCATGCAATTAGACAGAGAGATTGGACTGCCTTGCAACAGATGTCCAATGCAACAGCTGATTTGGCCAACCACTGTGTACTCTGCGGTGTCTACAGCAATAGACCGCAGGAGTTGAATCTTCACCTGCGCACGCAGCATCCACAGCTGATGCCACACGTGATGTCCAAGTCCAGTCAACTTTGCAGATCTCAGGCGGCAAACTCACCGTGCAGGTTTTGCCATAAGAGTTTCAAAAGGGTGCACCAATGCCCAGTGATGACTCAAGCAGCTCTGATTCTGGTCAATGCAGACACCACTGGACAGACTTATGCCACTCCAGGAGATGCAGTTCTCAGATGTGATGTCTGTGGAGAACAATTTCAGGCGCTTCGATAGTTGCATGACCATCTTCACAGTGTTCATCGGTTGGAACCATTGGACTGGGACCCACTTCGGGATATGGTAGACAACAATCCGGTCTGCTCACACTGCATGTCTCTTTTTGCAGACAAACCTGCAGTACGCCAGCACATCACGTTGGGACAATGTCCAAGTTTTGACCCGTTGAGGATTCCCAGTGAAAACCCAGTCAGTGCTGAATGGCAGGCCCTCCTTGCTGCTGGTCACATTGCTCAGTTGCGTGAGGCACCAATGAAACGGTTGGCCCTCACTTTGCACTGCCAATTCTGTGCCACCCGATTTCAACGGACGGGAGATCTTTCATTACATCTTCAAACTGTCCACTCAAAACTATGGCAGGACTTACAGATGTATGTACAACTGTTAGTTGACACCAGTGGCTCTTTAGGTTGTCTGTGCAACCCAGTGACCAATGCCAGTGGCCTCCAACACATTTGTGTTGCAGTCAGGCAACTTGGGATGATGGCTTCGAAGATGAGTCTTCCGCTGTTTCTGCCTTGGACGTTTGAACAATCACAACTACAGCATTTCTTGCAAGCTGTACTTGAACATCCGGCTGTGCCACATATGATTGAACATATTTCTCAGAGGGATTTTTCATTTTTGTGGACTGACCCCATGATGATTCAACTACTGCGCTCCAGATGCCTTCTGTGCGGTTTGACACTACATCCAGCGGAACTACGTGATCACCTGCGTATGGCACATCCCTCAGACATTCATGGACATGACTTGTTGCTGCCGCAACTCATTCAAGCCTTCAGCCGTGAGCACAATGTGGACCATCAGTGTGATGTATGCTCTCTCATTTTCAACTACCCTGCACATGGAAATGAAGACCCAGAAGAACGCAACACCAGACAGCTGCTGGCTCAGATTCATTTGCAGCATCAGTGCCCTGCGCTGCTCCAAGTGGCGTTGCTGCTTCGAGACCATGAACGCCGACAGTCTTTACTCAGCAGAGGACTCCGAGATGCTGGAGACGTTCAAGCAGATGGGACCACTGCTGAATTGGGATCGATACGCCAGACCAGACGACGACAGAGACAACAAGAAGGCCAAGAAGAATCCCAAGAAAGACGATGTCAACGCCGACGCAGGAAAGATCTTGCAGGCCATGGGGCAGTTGCTCCTCAAAGTGGATGCAGAGCAGCAGGCTCTGAAGCGTCAAGACTCTTGGATTTGCTTCATGCAAACCGAGTCTCCAGCGCTCCTGCCGTCCTTGGTGCAGAAGGCAGCCGAGTGGAAGAAACAGCTGCAGGTGAAAATGGAGCCAACACAGGAGCGCACCCATCTCCCACTGAGATGCCACCTCACTCAACACATGGCGGAGATTCTGATGTTCAGGCTGCAGAAACTGAGCAACAGTGCGCAGGACGATCCATTGAGGCAGACGGCTTTGAGCTCTGGCCTTCTGAATCCAGCAGGTGCTTTTCCTTTTCAACGATGGAACCAGCACACCCAGAGCCTCCAGCCGACGAGCCAGGCCCCCATCACCTTTCAGAGGATGCTGAAGTACGCAGAGCAACTTCAAGAGATCCTGAAAGATCCCACCGTGACTGTGAAATTTCACAGTCTCCGACCGATGTCAACAGAGCAAGTGGTGCCCTGGCTATGGCAAGTGTCGATGCGATCGGACGATCTCCAAGTTCTTCTGAGCACGCTGCAAGGGAGTACGGTCTGGAGCCTCTTAGGCCTCACCATCCGTCCTCACCAACTCCATCTCAGCAAACAGGGCCAACATCTGCAGATGCTGCTGGGCAAGGGCAAGAGCAAGGGCTCCGGCAAATCGAAGGGCAAGGACAAACCCTAGCTCCTTCTGCAGTGCCAAGCCGACAAGCACTGCTCCACAGCTTAGCAGGGCTCCGTTTGGCCAATGACTCCAACTGGTGTTATGTGAATGCAGCTGTCCTGACAATGGTTTGGTCGTATTTGAGTTTGAGCACTTTTCAGCTTGAATACTGGGGACCTCATGCCACCCAGATTGCCGACATGTTGCTTTGCCATGACAATGAGCCGATTGAATTGGCTCATGTTCCATGTTTTCAATTCATCTTTCAACAATGGCAGGGACTAGGCAATCAGGGTGACCCAGTTGAATTCCTAGCCCACATGATGAAGGGGTTGCGTCTTTCAGGCATCAACATGAGCTGGGAAAAGAGAGTTCAAGTTGGCCTCATCACTGAGGTTGTTGATGAGAGTGATCAATACACACCTCTTATTCTGCGTTTTGATCCTGCAATGTTGCAAGATGGAACAATCACACTCAGTCAAATGCTGCGAGACTGGGCCAATCAGGATGGCATGATGACCGCACTGCTCCATCCCACACCACTGGTTTGTGTGCAACTGGACCGTCTCATACGCTCAGGTGATGGCCAAATCTCCAAGTGCGATATCCCAGTCAATTTTCACTGGGGTCTTGATCTGCCGTTTTTTGACAGTGAAGGGCTTACAATCACCTGGAAGACGTACAGGGTCATTGCGGCTATTGCACACCTAGGTCATGACACAGCTGGTCACTGTCGCACGATGCTCAAAGTTGAGATGAATGCCACTGCGAGCACTCCATACATGTTTCTCTTGACAGAAGATTGGATGCGGGCCACGCCAGTGTGGAAGGAACCACCATGGTTCATCAGGAACATCACTTGCTTCTGGTTGGGAGAATGGGATCAAGTTGCACTTCATGAGCTGGACATGACACAATTCATGTCGACACAGCGACCTCCTGCAGCACCCACGTTGGTAGGAGCTTCTGATTTGCTGAGCCATTTCATCGATGGCACTGAGGAACAGATCAATACATGAAGCCTAGCAAGCCTTGTGTTCAACCCCTGCACCCAGTGCCCAGCTGGTAGATCCCCGGACCTTTTACATGCCCTCCGCAGCCCGGAGTGACCCCTGAATTTTTTTAAAAAAAACTGGTCCAAGAGGCTGTTGCCCAAAGTGTCACGAAGGCCAGTATTAAAAAAAAAAAGGGAATTCAAGCTGTTGTTTCTACTTTTCATCGATATGTCTCACCAATAGCATCACTCAGTTTCACCATGCACGGCTTCCGTAGATAGGTGCATTTTGCTCTTCAGCATCAGTTCGATGCAACGGACCGTGGCCACCACTGTGCCTGCTTCTCCGCCTTTTGGCTTTGAGATCTTTTATGACTGGTTGAGGACTCATGCAGATGCTGCCATTTTGGCATAGAAGGAAACCAGAGCCCAGCCCTTTTGCACCCAGCGCCCAGCTGGTAGATCCCCGCTTTTGCAGGCCCTCCGCAACCCGGAGTGATCCCAGTTTTTTTTTAAAAAAAACGGAGACTGGTCCAAGAGGCGATGCCCACAGTTTCAAGAAGGCCAGTATTTTTTTAAAAAAAAACCAAGCTGTTGCTGCCCAGTCTTTAATCTAATTCAGTCTCACATCTCATGCCTCATCCGCTATGCCATGTGAAGAGCACCCAACGTGCTATGCCATCTGCCGTGAATTCGTTGTAATCCTTTTTCCCTTTTTCACTGGTTCAGCTTTTGTGCCAAGGCATGCTGGACTCCTCCAATAAGACACTCCATTAGAGTGCCGTCATAACAATGTGACGTGGTGCGCGCGAACTTTTGATAGAAAAGGTGCGTGAACACACACACACACACACACACAAGCCCCTTTGCGGTCTTCGACCGCCCTCGAGAGGTGAGGAACCTCGCGCCCCCCGCCCGTTCAGTTGTGCAGCTGTTGGCGGCTGCTGTGGTGACCCTGAAGTGGCGGGGCGCGTTGCTGTTGCAGCGGTTGCAGCTGCTGGCGCTGTACGGCTGCTGACGCTGCGGGCGCTGCTGCACTTCGTGGTGCTCTACCTGCACATTCCTGAGATTGACCTGATACAGCATCTCACACCTTGGCAACTGCTTCTTCTCCTCTATCTCTACATTCTCTACACTGCCTCACTCCTGCTGGACAACGTGCCCTTGAGTGAGGTATACAGTTTTGAATTTTTGTTATTTGGGGACAGGGGAACAACAACAAGTTGGAAGCGCATGCCATCAGTGCAGACCAATCGCACTCACCGACCTCCTCCTACGAGGGCTGACCATCACCTTTTGACCGCAACTCGGTCCCAAGTCCGAGTACCGTGCAGATTCAGAATCACTCTGGCCATCGTGATTTGGACCTTGACCATTACACCTTCGACAAGCTGCACGGTAAGGGGTGAGGGTTTCACAGTGGACATGCACTGTGGAGGAGCTGATTCACCGGAATCAGCGAAATCTCATGTCGAGGAGCTCCAGCAGACTTTAGAGTCATATCAACCTTGCAAACACAAGAAACGAACACACAAACGTAGCTATCAACGTGCTCAAAGACGTGCATCAGAACATGGCATCACTTGGTACAAAGGACAGTGGATGACAGCAACACAACTAGGTACACAACATGTGGGACAAAG
Organism: Cladocopium goreaui; assembly: GCA_947184155.2. Classification (NCBI taxonomy): domain Eukaryota; class Dinophyceae; order Suessiales; family Symbiodiniaceae; genus Cladocopium; species Cladocopium goreaui. The sequence continues at coordinate 92,565 of CAMXCT020006817.1, forward strand.
AGATCATCTTCCCCCATCAAAAAATGTGACTGCAAGTACGGGACACAGACGCAAACGAATCACAGTGATGTGTTGGAACAGTGGGGGGCTCACTTCAACTGATTGGGATTGGATGCAAAGCTGGCTTTCACAGCAGAGCATAGATGTTATTGCGATCCAGGAATCGCACTGGCCCTTTTCCAGCGAATGGATGCAGCGGCATTTTCACTGTCTTCACAGTGGCTGCAGCAGCCGCCATGGAGGCCTTCTCACACTGATATCCAAACAACTGTGCCAACCAGACGCCATTTCTTGGGATGAACCTATTCCAGGACGACTCATGCACATACGCATCCATGGAGAGAATCGCAGCATTGACATATTGAATGCGTATCAACATGTACATGCTCCTGATCGCATGGAAGATAGGACGACATTTTGGACCACTTTGCAGACCACGTTGACACATGTGCCAAAACGCAACAACCTGATCATGCTGGGAGACTGGAATACTTCATTGACCAGAAGTACAACCACGACCGGGCTACCAACCTATGCTGCAGATGACAGACGATGCCAGGGACCTCAATCGACTGATGGACATCTTTTTCACAACATTTTACAGCAGCATGATTTGGTGGCACTGAATACCTGGCAACATGATCTAGGACCTACGTTTCGGTTTCAGGCAAAACATTCCCGAATTGATTTTGTGATCTGTCGACGAACTTTTTCAGACACCACGTCCAAGAGAGTCAACTATCTTCAGGATTTTCCCCTGAACCCACTTGATGGAGCTCAACATTTTCCGATTCTGGCATCATTGCTGAAGGTATGGCACTATACACCAACATCAAAGCCGACTGGGTGGACCCTGAAGCAGAGGCTGGCTCTATACAAACTGTGGCGCAATCCCACTGCACAGACCATACAACTGCAGCAACAGATCAATGAGGCCATCCAGACCTTGCCCTCTGATGGAGAGTGCTTGGATCGAGTGCATCAGACTTTGAACCATTTTGGATTGAAGGCACCACACGTGCAAACCAAACCATGGTATGACACTGATTTGAAACCCTTTCAACTCTTTCAGGTTCACACCGCGCAGCTCTACACTCTGGTGGAACCCTCATTGAGGAACTGCTTTCAGGCTTGGTTCCATGTTGGCCGGAGAGGGTATGCTCGTCAACTGATGAGAACGGCATCCAAACGTGCTAGAAAAGAACGAATTCAACGATTATTTGACCTGGCAGGACAAGCGGAAAGAGCACATGATCACTTCACTCTCTACCAGGTCATTCGTGAACTTGCTCCCAAAAAACCTTTTCGGAAAATACAGGTCTGCAATCAACAAGGCACTCTTTTGAATCCTGCTGAGGCAGCTGACAGCCTTCAGAACTGGTTTGGAGACCTATACAACGATGCAGGCAATCAGATTAATGCCGCAACCTTCAACTGGCCATTCACATGGGAAGAACTTGCAGAGGGGTTTCATGATTTACCATTGTTGAAGGCGCTGACGCCTGAAAGCGCGCCGGCACCTTACTGGCAATGTGCAGCGGAACCACTCGCCACTCAGCTGACGGAATATTTGCAACGTTGTGGGGTTCAGGGCGAATTTCCTGACAGTTGGTCACAAGGAACACTTTTTTTCATCCCGAAGAATGCCAAGAGGCGTCTGCTCCCCAAAGAACTCAGACCCATCACGCTGTTGGAACCATGCAACAAGGTGTGTATGGGGGTACTGGCACAGCGTCTCCAACATGAGGCGGGGAGCCATCTCAATAGCCTTCCACAATTCGCCTACACAAGGATGCGAGGTGGGGACGATGCACTCCATCGAATCATTCTTCACTGCAGTCATGTACGTCATCTCTGCGATTCACAAAGGTACATCATCCACAGCCTTGCCCGGGGAGAAACAAATCATGCTGTATGTGGTGGTGCACTCCTCAGCCTGGACCTTTCCAAGGCATTTGACAATGTAAATCGCAGACGATTGCTGGAATGTTTGCACAAACTCCAGATTTCAGATGACCTGATTTCCTTCTTGCAAACGGTATATAGCAGTACATCATACAAGTTTGAGTACCGGGGAGAAACCAGATGTTTTGACGCAACACGTGGCATACGACAAGGCTGCAAAGCTGCACCTGGGCTGTGGCTGATCTTCACGGCGCTGATCTTAGAAGAAATCTCCAACAGAACCTCATCCACCTGGATGAAAGATTGCATGACGTTGTTTGCGGACGACATTTGCATGCACCAGGTCGTGGACACACCTGAGAGGCTCCACCAACTGATCAGGCACATTGGTATCGTCCTTGACATTTTGGAAGAATTTCAGATGGATGTGAACATCAGCAAAACTTCCGCAATCTTGAGACTGAAGGGACCTGCTGCGGCCAAACTGCAAAAACAGTACGTGGTGCGCAACAAAAAAGCTACCTTTCTTGAGATTCCACGGGCCAATGGAACATTCACTCACATCCAATTGGTGTCACATGTACAATACCTTGGAGTTACTGTCAGCTATCGTGGATTTGAACGCCAAACAGCTCTGGCGCGGATCAAGGCCAGTGAGAAGGTCAGCCAACAACTTCACCGATGGCTCCATGCACAACGCAGCCTCAACAGCCACCAGAAATGCAGACTCTGGCAACAATGCGTATATACCTGCATGAGATATGGTTTGATTCCTGTAGGACTGACTCCCAATTCGGTTCAACAGATCTTTTCAGCATCATTGCGGCAACTACGCAGAATCCATAAGGAACCAACTCACTTGTACAAGAATACCCATGAAGAATTTCTCGCACAGCATCACTTGGCACATCCGCTGTTGATCTTGCGGGATCTATGTCTCAAAGCAGAAGCCAGAGACCAGGCACGACGTGCACACCTTCAAGCTGATGATATCCTTTTCAGAGTACCATCAGTGGACTACCAACATCGATGTCAGGTCATTGACAACTTCCTGCTGCAGCAACAGACAAGCCGCCACGACTTGGAGGTACCCACACCCGAAGCCCAGCATGTTTGCCCCCACTGCCTACTGCCGTTTCCTAACGTCACCAGGCTGCGCACACACCTGACGGTGGAGCATGACGACAGATCAGGCGCTATCAGAACGTTTACAATGCAAGACATCCACCAGGGCGTACCCACTTGCAATAGATGCAAAACCAAATTTGTAAACTTTGAAAGCCTGAACTATCATGTCACGTATGTGTGCTCCGCTACCACCCAGGACCTGGAAGATGTGGAACATCGCCTACGTGTTCAGGAACTGTTGCAATTTGCACGCAGCCAACAGATCCAGGCACTGGAAGCACGTCCTGACCTGCTGACGTACTTCCACAATACATGTGCATTATGCTCCATGTTTTGCACCACCACAAGGGGCCTATATGTTCACTGGCAACGACACCATCATGCTGAATTCCTTCAACATGAATCCGTAAACAGTGAATTGCTACAGCACTGCTCGACACAGAGCCCTTGTACGTTGTGTGGGACCTCATTCAAGCAGTATCACAAATGTCACATTGTGAGACAGATGGCACTTTTGCTGATCAATGAGGGATACAGCAATCCCAATGTGCCATCCCAGCTGGCCTGCAATGAATGTGGGAAGGTGTACACGACGCACCACGGCCTTCAACAGCACATGCGGAGATACCACCGAGCCACACAGGACTGCTCCACGATGGATGAGCTTTCAGTGGATCTGATGTGTCTCCTTCACCAGGCCGTTGAACAAGATCGAGCCGAAGATCTCCTGCAGCATGAGGACATCCAATTTTTCCTGACAACGAGGTGTGTCCCATGTGGCAAATCTTTCCCAAGGAAGCAGGAACTGTCGCGTCATTTTCACTTGAATCATTCATCAGAATGGCATGAATGTTTTCAACGAGCAATGAACATGGACAACAGATGGAAACCACAGTATGGCTGCATCTGTCAACCTCGACAGCACACAAAACATGTGTGCACCTTCTACATCCAGTTCATCCTGCTCAGGCTTGAACATGAACGACAGCTTCAGCCGCAAATTGCGCCGCTGCCACCGGACTTGGTGCTTTCCCCCACGGAACAGGTTGAGCCGCTGCTGTGGCTGGGCTGTGCACACTTGCTGTATGACAAACCTGACCTACGCCTCGCCTTGACGAGGATCTGCCAGATCTGTGGACACAACTGTCGGGAAGGAGATGAACTTCACCGACATCTCCACGCTGCGCACCCAGCCCACATGGAGGACATCCAGTCCTTCAAGGAGATGTTTCAGTGGAGTCTCTTCCAGGAACAGGGATGTTTTTGCAACCCATCACCGGGATGGGGGCATCCGAATCATGAGTGCGTCGGCATCATTCAGCTTGCATGGATTGCGCACTCGTTCAACTGGCAGGTGGTGCTCCCCTGGAGCTATGGCTCACATGACCTGGCAACGGGCCTCAGTGAGATGCTTCCACTGCAAGCCCTTCAAAGAGTGACATTGGCAATGATGGCCAGGAACTTTCACAAGCTCTGGCAAGACGGAGACCTGGAGCTGATGCTCAAAACCCGGTGTCTTCTCTGTCAGGAGAACGTGCCGCTGTGGCGAATCAGAGCTCATCTCAGTGTCATCCACCAAGTCACCATGGAGCAAGTCAAGTATGTGATGCCTCAGGTCGCCAAAGTTTTTGCGGATCTCAACTCAGAGGTTGTGCAATGTGAGTGGTGCAGCACGATGCTTCCCACATGGACGACAGAGGAAGAAGATATACCGGATCATTTGACACACATGATGGAATGCCCCTATGTGATGCAAATGGCTTTGCTTCTGATGATGCCCAAATGGCACTGTCCAGCACTGCAACCAATGGCGTGGTCCGCTCAGGAACACATCTCTGCAGTGCGACGTCAACATGCACTTCAGAAGTGGCAGCTGCATGCAGGGATCTCAGACACATTTGGGCTTTCACTTGAAACAGTGGCACAGTTTGGACTTCAAATGATGCAAGATCCACTCATTGCGGATACCATCAGATATCGATGCATGCTTTGTGGCCGATGCTTCTACATGGCGCAATCTTTTGAACACCATTTACACAGAGCACACAATTTTCTCCAGATGCAAACACTCATGTGCTACCACCGGTTGACTCTTCATGGTGGATCAAAGTGTCAATTTTGTGGTTTCACACACATCTCCGATCCTTGCATTCCACTGCTGAATCTTGCGGTGTTTTTGCTAAACGGATATGGGATCAGAGGAGCCGGAAGGCATCGACTCAGCATCGAAGATATGGGGGAACCTGCTCAACCAGGAACAGCTGAGACAACTTGGTCTCGACAAACAAGAGTCCAAAAACGGGGACAAGAAACGACAGAAAACGCAGCCGGATCGCACAGACAGGGCCTCTCGAAGTACTTCAAGCACAGCGGTGCCCACAGAAGTGCTGAAGCAGTTGATTCGTCTGACCTTGCGTCACGAAGACCATCTCAACTGTCTGATGCAAGAATCCCAGTTCCTGATCCATATGAACCCAGGCAAAGGGTCCATAGTACCCACCCTACTCCAGGCGAGCCAACAGTGGCATGCGGCCAAGGAGAAGGACATGAGCCTCAGGCATCACCTTGCCTGCACCATGCTGCAGACGTTGGATCTCCGGCTTCAGAAACTGGTCTCAGCCACTCCGACGGAGGAGTTGTTCACAGACTGTGTCAACTATCACCTCATATGCAACGATCAAGACAGGACGATGCCGTACCTGAGGTGGAGCTCACAGAAACAAAGCCTTCAGCCAACATCGGCTCCAGGACTGCCGATCAAGGACGTTCAGAGAACAGAGGATCATGACAGACCCTCAAGTGACATTGCGCTTTCATGCGCTCACCAAGCCGAAAGCGGGACAAGAAGCCTCGCAGGCAATTCCGTGGCTTTGGACGGTGTCACTCCGAGTGTCGCCGGAGTTGTGGCACGAGCTGAATCGCTTGTCCTACCACAGTATCTGGCAGCTCATCCAGATCCGACTTCGGCCCCACCCCCTGGAGAGGCAACCTTTGGCCAAGCAATTGCAGAAGGCGTTGTGAGACTGATACCGGTCTTCCTGAATTTGACCGGGACCACCTGCTTCGCCAACACTGCTGTGCTATGTTTAGCATGGATGACACTGCTGGTTGATGGCTTCCATCCAACGATGTGGACCACGGGGTTCGAGCTTTTGCGCAATGTGTTTGAGGCCGCTCACAGGCCAATGGACTTGCTTCACCACAATCCCTTTTTGTGGTTGCTCATGGGGTCTTGGACAGTTGACAGACTTCAACATCAGCAGGACGTTTGTGAATTCACCATTTACTTGCTTTCACTGATGCGACCGAAGTTTCTTCACTGTGGATGGGTCACGAAGGTAGCCTTGACGGCTGATCCTTCCGAAAGCTTGCTGGAATCCGAAAAAGGGCAACAGCACACACCCATTCTTTTGCAGTACATCAATCATCATGATGCGACATGTCAGCTTCAAGACCTCGTGTTTCAATGGCATGATCCCCAAGGTTTTTGCAGAGCAGCTACAGAGGTAGGGAGCCAACTGGTTTTAATGATTGATCGCTTCAATCCAGAAACGCATCTGAAATGCACTCAGCTGATACATTTTCACGACCAACTTTTATTTCCATGTTTTCAAGACTGTACTGGAAACATCAGTTTGGATCAATTTGACATCTGCGGTGTGATATACCATCTGGGGAACAGTCCACAAGCTGGACACTATCGTGCGGCACTGCGATATCAGAATGCATGGATGATCTATGACGACAACAGAGCGCCAGACAAAAAGTTTGAACTTCCTGCGGAAGTATTTCAAAACTGCACCATGTTCTGGTTGATCAGACCCACTGCACATTCTGACAGGACAATGGGGCGCACACCACCACGAGAAGACCAGTGGTATGGCCGAACGAGTGCCAACAGATCTGCGGGCTCCCACACCCCACGACAGTCGGGACCTTATCAACGTGAGGGAACTCACGGCACTGGGGCCACCTGACTGCATTAGTGCTGCTGGCTGCCGCTGGCTACCTGCGCTGCTGCAAAGACGCGTTGCGATGCGCTGGGGCAGCTTGGTGCGCTGTGCGCTGAACTGGCAGAGTGGTGCGCTGAGCTTGGCTGCGCTGCTGCAGAGGCATGAGGCCAGGCAACTGCTGCGGCTGAGAGGCGTTTTCACTGGGGTTTTCCCAACTTTCATAGCCATTGGACATCTTAGGGATCCAACTCGTTTTATTTCAATTTTCCTTTTGGAATGTGGACAGCCGCAGCTAACAACTACCTGCTGCTTTTGGGCTATCCATTCTTTCCCAATAGCTCCAAGGAGCGATTTAGCAAGGTTGATAAGACCTCCCACCAGCACCGGACGTCCAAATGTGCTGAGATGGAGAGGCCATGAGAAATCTCATGAGCGAGCTCGCCTTCCGACCGCAGGGATGGTTGTTGGGGTAGGAAAAAACAAACACACACACAAGCCCCTGAGCGTCGAAGATCGACGCACTCAATTTGCACCATAGCGGTGCCGCGGCAGCCCCACGATCGCTCAGTGCCAACTTGCAATAGCCTGCGGATTTGCCTTTTCTTGTGGCTGGTGACCACCGGCGCCTTCGAGTGTGACAACGACGACCAGGCAGATTCCTCATTTTCACTTTGATATCAGCTCGATTTTGCGATCCTTTTTGCTCATTTCCTTTTTGTGGACGGCTCTCTGGTTTTTGATCACTTGCAGACCAACCTCATTTGTTGATCAACCTGCCAATTTTTCTGATCCTTTGGAACGGTTTCTAATTTCATCAAATTTCATTGAACCATCGTGGATTGTAGACACTACACTGCGGGGTGGCTCCCGAATTCTGGCTGGCCCAGTGTCCTACAATCAGACATCAGTGGTACAGAACAGCCTGCCAGACCATCATCTATCAACTACAGGACTTTTGTGGCAGAGCCAAATATTCCAGGTTGGACAGGGTGACATATCTCTGCGGGGTTGCTCCCGAATTCTGTCTGGCTCAGTGTCACCCTGCTCCAGTGACAGGGAAACAAGTCGACCGTTTTTGGGATTTGGTGACAGAACTTTTTGCGAGGTGGGCTCCCAAGGTATACTGACTGGCCCAATTCAGACAAACGTTGCATTTGGGTTGGACACCCACTCTGATTGTTCCAGTGGATTACTGACAACAGCACAGGGCGTTTTTGGACCTTTTGCAACACTTGGTGGTACCTGGTCCAGAGCTTGGATCCATTGACTTCGTCTGGCCCCAAAAGGACCTCTACTCACTGGTGACCACAACAATATTCTGCAGACATTTTGACACAGGGGTGGGCTCCATTTCCTGGCTTCTGGCCCTAACTCTTCGATTTCTGGGGGTGGGCTCCCTTTTTAATTGGCTGGCCCAGGCACAGTATTGGGCAAGGTGGACTCTCAGACAACAACGTGGCTTTGACACACAGTGCGTCCACATTCTGGCCCTACTTTCTTTGCAGATACATATAATTCAGCAAGGGGTTGGCTCCCTTTTCCTTTTTTCACTGGCCTGCAGTTCATTTTCTCTGATAACTTTGATTTTGCGACAATTTTTCAGAGCCCTCCACAAACCGAATTTTTCATTGAGACAAGGTTTTTGCAAGATACCATTTTCTGAGCACAGATTTCGTGGGAGTACGCAGTGGTGTGATTTGCGTGCATTGAGCTCCTCTTCAACAAGACGCTCTCCTGGTCCCAATTCCAGGCGTGTTGCCTCAGGACTGACACAGACCGCTGGCTGTGTCCTACTGCTGATCTTTGTGATGTGGCAACATGGGGGTGAGGGTAGCAGTTCTTCCATGGGGGCTGCTGAAGCATCGACCCAATGGTTCCACGATGCTGAACAAGCAATAGATGCGAAGCAACATGGACTATGGCCAACATTGTGCTTCGGCACTCGGACCATGAGACCGTCTGAAAACAAGGTGGTAAAACGCAGCCTGATCCGGGCTCACAAACGAGCTCTGCTACATGGATTTTCATGGTGCAAGGGTCGCTGTATGACCCCATCAGACTTTGGAAATCTGGTCTTCGCTGCTGACCGCAAGAGCGACCCAGAGCCTGCGCCATGCAACTCAGGGCCACAGAGATCAGCCGCTGAATGCAACTGGCACCATGCTCCTAGGGGACGTATATCCTGTGCCACATGGAATTGTGGAGGGCTCTCCCAACACAAGTTCGACGAGATACGCTTGTGGCTTCAATATCAACAGATACACCTCGCTGTATTGACAGAGACACATTGGTCCTTCACAAATACATGGAGCGACAACTGGTTATGTCTCCACAGCGGTGATTCTGGTTGTAGAGGGGCAGGCATAGCGGTCCTGGTTGCCAAAAGTCTCTGCACTGACTCACAGCTGCAGTGGCAGGAGCTTATTCCTGGACGGTTGCTGCACATGAGGCTGAACCTTCCTGGCAGACCCACAGATGTGGTCTGTGGATACCAGTTCACAAGTCTGCGATCCAAGGAGAATCTCCGTGACCGTGAACATTGGTGGGCCGCTCTTGACAAGTTGATGCACTGCCTACCACGTCGTAACAATCTTTTGGTTGCAGGGGACTTCAATTGCAGCGCTCCCTATTTGCGTGCCCTTACTGGTGATCCGCATTATAGGTGGCACAAGAAGCTCCTGAAAGGACCCCAGCATCCGGATTTGGGTAGGTTTGCTGAAATTCTCAAAACACATGGGCTGGTCATTTTAAATTCTTGGAATGCCGCTCAAGGTCCTACTTATAAGAACGGAGAGGTCACCAGTCGCATAGACTTTGTTATGACCAGACTTAATAGTGCAGACGGCATTGCAAAAGATGTGAAACATCTATGGAATGTGCCATTCATGACTGGTGGCACCTGGGGACATGCATTACTCCTGTGCTCTATCAAGCGCCACTGGATCCCTTTTGAATCAGGACGCACTCATGGGGCCATATCTAGGAGGCAGAGACTCATGGCTCGTGCTGCAATGCTCGCACAGGATGACAACTGGACAGCATTCTTGAGCCAAGCCACGTCAGCTTTGCAAGAGTGTTTCGACCATGCCATGAACTCAGATGTTCCACCCATTGAAACCATGCATGACACAATTGCTCCCATTTTTCATAGTTGTTTTGCACAGCCAAAGCTGGCAATCTCGCCCGCTCCCTGGAAACGTGCTGAAAATTTTGTTTTGAATGAGTGGGAACACAGACAGAAACTCCTGGCAATCAGATAGTTTACCATTTGCAGCATTTTTCGTGCGTGGTTTCACTGGTCCAGGTTTGCCACTCTGAATCGCAGTCATCGCAAATATGCAAGACACCTGAGACAATGCCGCTTTCAGGACATGGTAAATGAAGCCTCTCAAGCTGCCATGCATCATGACATGTTTACCCTGTATGGTATCATCAACCGTCATACTCCCAAACATCGAAACAAACGGATTCAACTCAGAAACATGCAAGGGCACATTGCTACGCCTGAGGAATCCAGACAGATTTTGACCGATTTTGTTCAGCAAACCTGGGCGGGTCCAACAACCTTGGATCTCCAATTTGCCGAGCCACCAGGAGTGCCTTTCACCATTGGAGACCTGATTGCTGAACTGCGTAGAATACCGATAACCAAGGCGGTTGCTGCCCCATTCATTCCAGGATTAGTGTGGAAAGAATTAGCCCAATTTATTGGTCCCATAATCCATGCTCAACTTACCGAATGGTGGAGCACCAGCCGACCATTCATTCCCCAGTGTTGGAAAGACGGTTGGCTTTGCCTATTGGCGAAACCCTTGAAACCACCATCATGTCCCCAGAACCTTAGACCGATAGCTCTCCAAGAGCCTATCGGAAAGGCGATAGTAGGGTTGCCAACCAAGATAGCTCTCAGCCAATCCCTATCCAACCTGATATATTGGCCTGTCATGGCCTATCTTCCGGGCAGATCTGGTCTGGACTGCATTCTGATATCACAGCATTGCAAAGCGGTTCGTGACCTGCTACAAGCTCAGCAAGGGGGTCCTCATCTGCGTGCCAGAGCGATCTCGAGATACAAGCTGTGCGGTGGCGTCCAACTGTTTCTTGACTTGTCCAGAGCCTTTGATATGGTCTGTAGGCGAAAGCTGTTTCAAAAATTGACCACCCTGGGTATCTCAGAACAGATTGCGCATCTTCTGGGTTCATGGCACGAGTGCACTCAGTATCATGTTTCTCATGAACTTGGATCCCAACCAATCATGATCGGAAGAGGAGTGCGTCAAGGATGCAAGGGGGCACCCTTTCTTTTCAATTGTTTTGTGGTTCTGTTTTTGAGAGATCTTGCAAATCATTTGCCTGTGGATTGGATTCGTGCCAATATCACGATTTACGCTGATGATTTTCACGTGTGCAGTCAATACAGAAGTGCGCAAGAACTGGAATACACCCTACTGGCTTTTCGGCTTTTGTTTCAGACTTTGACTTCTCTGGACATGGTTGTCAATCCCTCGAAATCTGTTGCACTTTTGGCCATGACTGGCACGGCCTTTCGAAAGCATCGACAACAACATGTTGTCAAGACCCAAGATGGAGTCTTTTTGCGATTGCGTGCAGATGGAATGGATGACATCCTGATTCCGCTGAAACGTGAAGCCAAATATTTGGGCGCCATCATGTCATACAAATGTGTGGAAGATGCAACCCTTCAGCACAGACTCTCAATTGCTCGGATCAACTTTGCTCGATTGAAGCCTTGGCTCAGCAGACGACACAGTTTGACAACAGCTCAACGGTTGACATTGTGGCAGACATGTATTTTTCCCATTCTCATGTATGGCATTTTTGCGGTCGACATCACTCACAAAGGTCTCCTATTGCTACAACATCACATCACTATCATGTTGAGGAGCATTGCAAAAGATCATGCTTATTTCACAGGACACAACAACACTCAGGCACTTCAATACCATCACTTGCCCACACCAGCGCTCTTGCTTCACGGGGCGCTGGATAGTTTGCTGCAGTCAGTGACTCAACGATACATTGTGATGACAGAAGTTGACATTCTGTTCACGGTCAGATGGGATCACCTGGTTGCCTTGAAACTTAGAATTGACACTCTTGAGGCTTCAGATCTTGTGGACAGGACTCTCCCGACCTTTGTGCAGGCGCCAGATAATGTCTTGCAATGCAAACAATGTGACTTTCACACCCATGATGTGGCAACATTTTGACGGCATTGTACACGCACTCATGGGATCCCCACTTTGCGTGTTCAATTGGCCGATGTCCAAGACTACATGCTTCATGGACTTCCCACATGCAAACATTGTATGACTAGATTCTCCAACTGGAGAACCTTCAGAACGCATGTAGAGCGTGGCTGCCAGGCTCTTTTTGCTGGACCTCTGCTTGACACTGCGGCATTTTGCCCTGGAGCTTCTGGGCCCTGGCTGTCTCACTGGATGCCCACAGCTGATGCAGTGCTTCGAGGCACCCGGGCAATTACTTCTGATGAGCTGAATCACCTCAAAACACAATCGTGGGGAGCCTCCCTACTTCAGATGCTTGATGAGAGAGTGCCTGAGAGGGTGCTTGAACTCCCGATGGCCTGTCAACACATGGCCAAGCATTGCATTGTGTGTGGGATTCAAATTGGAGCAGGTTGTCTCCACCAAGAACATTGCAATGCTCTGGCAGGACAACGACTTGCGATGCACTCTGAGCACTACGTGCTTGCAATGTGGAGCCCATCATGGAGCACCCGAACTTGGCCTTCATCTTCATGAAGTGCACCTGTGCAATCATGGCATCATCCATTTCTACATGACCCAACTCATGCCAGTGTTTTTGAAATGCTGTCCTGATGACTACAGATGTGTGCATTGCCAACAGATCTTCAACTTGCCGCCACAGATGGTCCCAGATGCCTCCTCTGAAAACAGGCAAACTTTGGCTCAATCACACCTTCTGTGTCACTGCCCGTGTCTGCTGCAGACGGCAGTACTGCTGGGTTCATTCCTCTATGGCGGACGCCTTGGGTATGACCGACCAAGAACTGGACAGCCAGATGGAAATCCTCCAGACGTTCCAGGGCCTCCAGACCATCCTGGACAAGTCGCTGAACCTGGCTCCGGACCCTCGCCAGTCCAAGAGACGAAAGGAGGGCGCAGTACCAAACGGCGTCGCACAGAACCCAGTGGACACCCAGCCCAAGGTTGCCGAGATGATGCAACTCATGGCCAGACTCCTTCTGCGGCACGAGATGGAAATCCAAGGTCTGCACCAGGCCGACACATTCGTGATGTTCTGCAGCAAGCAGCCCGAAGGAATTCTGCAGGTTCTGATCAAGGAGACACAGGCTTGGAAGAGTGCTCTGGAAACGAGCCCCCTGCCAAGGGCACCATTACGGCAACATCTCTTTCAAGCTCTCCTGACGGACCTCCTGAACAGGGTCACCCGGATCTCCAAGTGCCAGAAAGGGGATGTGCTGCTGACCACCTTGCAGCAGAAAGGACTGCTGATGGAGGATTACAGCTGGCCGTACCTGGCATGGGACTCCAAGGCCAAGCTCCTGAAGAGGAACGAGCAGAAGAAACCCATCACCATGGTGAAGCTCATGGAACACGTGGGGGAATTGATCGAAATGGCCCGCAACCCCAGCCTGATTATGAAATTTCAGGCTCTGGGCTCAGGCTCGGAGCAACAAGTGGTGCCATGGAGATTACAGATCAACATGCGTCACGATGCTCCTTGGGACCTGCTGATGCAGCTGACGCACAACAGCATGTGGGTACTACTGGGAACATCGCTGAAACCTCATTCCCAGATGAAGTCGAACCTGGCAGTCTCCTTGCTGAACATGCTGACCCCCTCCAACCACAAGGGCAAGGGGCTGGGCAAAGGCAAGAAGGGCAACAAACAGCCAGCGAGCTGATCTTTTCCCTGGAGATGGTTCAGACCTTGATGATGCACCTGGTATTGGCAAATTCGACGAACTGGTGCTTTGCCAACTGCACCTTCCTTTGTGCGGTGTGGGCCCTTGTGTGCATTGATGCTCTGGACCCAGGGATACGGGGTGACAAGTTTGGCCTGATTCAGACCTTTTTGAAATCGCACTCAAGACAGAAAGCTGCGCTTGAGTCAGAGAATTGGTTTCAGGCACTTGTGCAACAATGGGGACAGCCTCTGGGTCAACATGACTGCTCAGAGTTTACAAATGCTTTCGTTTCCTGGCTTAGAGCACCAGCCATTGACCTTCGCTGGGAGAGCAGAGTTGAAAATGCTGGGCAGATTTGTGTCCTTGACAAGGGTTCATTTTTCATGCCTATCACCTTGCAATTTCCTGCAAACCATGATGGACAGGGAACAAAATATTTGACAACTCTCTTTTCTGACTGGCGACAGGTACAGGGAATGACCACAGCATTGACGCAGGCGCCACCATTGATCTGCGTTCACCTTGACAGGATGTATCACGACGAATCTGGAACTCTTTGCAAGAGTGCATGTGCCATTGACCTCAACTCTGCAGTTCAGGTGCCACACTTCTGCAATTCAGGGGTCAAACATGAGATGTCGACGTACATTCTGGTGGCCGCAGCTGCACATCTTGGTGCAGATGGTGCTGGTCATTATCGAGCACTGATGAAAGTACGCCCGTCTGTGGATGAGGCCCTGAATCCCTTCCAATGGATTCTGACTCAGGACAACGAATCTCCAGCCCCAGTTTGGTTGCCTCCGGAATGGATGAAGAAGAACCTTACCACAATGTGGCTGGTGCGTGACGACTGCTTGCTTCTTCCAACACATCGTGATCAGTCTGTGTTGGATTCGAGCGCCATCCAGGAGGACACGACGGCAGCCATTCTGACCCTCTTGGCAAAGACTCACGGGATCGAGACCAACCACAGTACCGCTTGAGTTGGCACACACGGATGATCTTTTTCATTTTCCAGGTCCCTCAAAACAAAGCTTGAGGCGACGTCTCTCATTTCTTCAGATGTCTCATGGCCAGGTGTTTCCAAAACGGAACCAGCATTGAAGCTGTGGCTAGCACGTACCTTTGATTGAAAAGGAGTGTTTGGAAAACAAACACACACACAGACACACACACAGACACACACACAGACACACACACACAGACACACACACACAGACACACACACAGACACACACACACAGACACACACAGACACACACAGACACACACAGACACACACAGACACACACAGACACACACAGACACACACAGACACACACAGACACACGCAGACACACGCAGACACACACAGACACACACAGACACACACAGACACACACAGACACACACACACAGACACACACAGACACACACAGACACACACAGACACACACACAGACACACACACACAAGCCCCTGAGCGTCGAAGATCGACGCACTCAATTTGCACCATAGCGGTGTCGCGGCAGCCCCACGATCGCTCAGTGCCAACTTGCAATAGCCTGCGGATTTGCCTTTTCTTGTGGCGGGAGCGGCGGGATGCAAGCGAAAAACAAGAACCCCACACAGTGATGTGGGGAATGATTTCTACTTCTTACTCAGCACGGGGAATTTCGTAGAAGACAAGTGCGGAACCACCGCATTTGCATCCAAGACTCAAATTAAAAACAGACGCCCGCAGGAAACTGCGAAAGGGATGGATGTTCTGTACACCCAAACGGCCTTAGTGAAAATCGGTGACGCTCTGAGCTGAGCTCGGCTTACCACGCTCTTGGCTGAAATGTACTCTTGGATCCCTCTATTAACTAGTATTCACCAAGGGGATATAGATTGTCTTGCATTCATGCAGCAACGTGATGAAAAGTGCAATGTGGAACACTGTGGAACAGCCATAGCATCTAAGCTTGCTGCAACCTGCGGTCCCATGTTTTCAAAAAATGCTCCGATCATTCCAATCGAATACAAGTTCACGAGACACTTGTGGGTCTGAGAAGTCTGAAAATATGCGTTCAGCGGAAGCAACACTTGTTCGGGGGCCCATGAAACTCTCACATTGGAAGTGTTCATTCGCCATGGACCCAGATGCTGGTGATGTAAAAATGTGATCACGTCACGTCACGTCCCTGTTTTGCTACGTGTATGTGCTTTGTCTCGTGGGAGCCGCAGTCCGATCACTCCATCTGCTGCAATATTTGCCCCTATGTGCTGAAATGGGACGAATGATGTGTCATCCACAAGCGTGCCGGCCACCTAAAGCAGATACTGGGGCAAAGCACAGCTCAATCACACGCATCTCCAGCAAAGTAATAGCGATCAAGTTGCGCCAGCATACCCAGCTTTCCCAGGCAGCAAAACATCCAACACAAATAAAGCACTCCCGCCCGTCGCGGCAATTTTTCAATATCACCACACTGCCACTCATTGGTCACAGTGCTGCTGCTGGAAAGTTTACCACACATCACGGCGCGCTATATACAGTCTTCCGGTCAATGCGCAGGGCCCGACAGCAACAAAGATGAAAACGGGATCTAACACTTCTTCTGCCCAAGAGGGAACCTTTGCCTATTGGGTAATCATCTCACGCCATGAGGTCTGTTCCGCAATAGAGAGCCTTCTTGTCTTGGCAAGCAGCAAGCGGTTCGTAGTCAGAAAAATTCTCTGTTGCGCAGCTCACCTTGCTTCCCAGCTCCAAGTTGATCTGCTTGATAAATGTGTTGGGGCACGGCCCATGGGAGCACTTCAGCACCAAACAACCTTCTGACATCTTGATACTCTTTGGGAATTCGGGGTTTGAAGCGTCCAGAGTGACGGTAAGGCGTAAGTTGTTGCCTGCCGTCACAGACACCCCCTTGCAGGAATACCAGCCGCAAAAAAGGGTGAGAGGCACCTTGAACTCAGTGGAGAAGAATGCCATTGAACTGTCCTCGCATGTGCGACTGCGCGGACCGTGACCGTCACAGTACATGTGGGTCAACTTCGTAAATGTGGAGTCGCAACAAGCACCACCGTTGCAGTACACAAATGGCCCAACGCTGGAAGCACCGGCCACCTCAAAAGTAGACTTCGAACATGAGTTCTGGCCACACTTGAAATATTCCCATGCATGCTTGGTGTGAACGATCTTATTGCATCCGTTGCAAGAGCTTTCCTCTTGACACTTGGGCCAGTTGGCACAAGCTGCGGCTTGCCCCTTGGTGGTTTGCTTCTCTTTGGTTTGCTTCCCTGCCCGCTTGACTTGAAGTTGGGCAAGAGACGAACCATCGCAATCTTCACCTTGGCACTCAAGGCCCTCAAGGCCCAGGGTGGAAGCGGCCCATGGGATTGCAAGGAATTTGAACATGGCCATGGCCATGGTTCAGCTTGGGGCGAGCTAGGGGACCTGAAACCGACATCACTTCAGCGAGTTGCATGTTTGTTTCATTGTGAAGGAGCGCAACGAAAACCAATCACCAAATCATTTCGACCAATCTTGGCAAAAACTCGCATCCATCCACCCTGCCCCTTGCAGCCCTGCTTTTCTATGACTCTTCATCAGTGCTCCGCACTATATACTCCCCGCATCCCCCTGGTTGGCAGCCATGTCGGATATATCATTTGGCTCTATAAAAGAAAATTTGACTCAGTTGATCAGATTGCCCGTTGATCATCGATTTGGGAAAGAATCAATAAATGTCAAATTAAGCAGGGGGCAGTGACAGAGTTTGTGGGATCACTGCCAACGAAGACGCCCACTTTCTCTGGTGATGCATTGGGAGACGTCCTGATGTGTACCCGCAAAACAAACTAGACAAGCTGTTCTCATCAGGCTGTTTCAGGTGATCAATCAGGTCGGAAAAGTGTTTCGCTAACTCCAACATCATTTCCGATTCACTATCCAGGCGATCTCCTAGGTACTATACAGGCGACGGCTACATAGACATCAGAAAGTTCGACATCAGAGTAGAATCTACTCTCAGCAGTGTGTGGGGGCAACCCCTGTACCAAAGGGCTCTAATCAGAACTACTCCAGCGTCTAAGTTTTAATCCATCACTAGCAGCAGGGGGCGACAGAGTCGCTGCATGGCTGTCGCCAACGAAGCTCCATGCAGTAGATAGGATATGGAGTCTGATCAACTCCGCGTACCTGCAGTTTTTCGTCATTTCATTCCGTTTCAGTGAGCGATTGTTTTTCTTCAGTATGTACACAACAGAATCCGTTTCAGCAGTTCTTTCGAACAGAGTTCATCACAGCAGTTTCAATTTTTTGTGCTGAAAAAGGCCTTAGACAGGAATCTCCAGATCCCTTGATGGGAAACAAGAAGTGACTCATAAACGACAAACGGTCTGTCAAGTGTGTCTTTGGCCGAGAATCCGTCATGGTCCGGTCGTGATCCGGTAAAAAATCCTCAAGGATTGCCGGCGTGTGAATTTCTTCATCTGCATGGGCTTCGGCCATGACGAGGAGCCTGTATGTCTGTTCCTTGATCAGAGAAACAAGGGGGGGGCCTGAGAACCCAAAAGCAAAACGACAGCAAACAAATTTGAGTGATAATTGGTTTATTTCCTTTCTGCCTCTTGCCAGCATCTTTTTAGAAGATGAACATTAGTTCACTGCAAATTTCACTTTTTCAGCTCTGCACGGACACATTGAGTGACGGTGTGCAATAGCCAAGCAAGCTCCATGTGAGCACGGTCATGCGAGGGCGGATGATTTCCAAATCAACCTCCAACACATGCAGTGAAAACCTCGCATGTTTTTTTTCAGCTGCGCACGGAACAAATGAGAGACGGAGCGCAATAGCCAAGCAAACTCATTTGAGCACGGTCATGCGACGGCGGCTGATTTCCAAATCAGCCTCTCCTTTCCTTTCCCTTCCTTTCCCTTCCTTTCCCTTTCTCTCCCTTCCTTTCCCTTTCTTTCCCTTCCTTTCCCTTTCTTTCCCTTTCTTTCCCTTCCTTTCCTTTCCTTTCCCTTCCTTTCCCTTCCTTTCCCTTTCTCTCCCTTCCTTTCCCTTTCTTTCCCTTCCTTTCCCTTTCTTTCCCTTTCTTTCCCTTCCTTTCCCTTTCTTTCCCTTCCTTTCCCTTCCTTTCCCCTTCCTTTCCCTTCCTTTCCCGTCCTTTCCCTTCCTTTCCCTTTCTTGCCCTTCCTTTCCCTTCCTTTCCCTTTCTTTCCCTTCCTTTCCCTTTCTTTCCCTTCCGTTCCCTTCCTTTCCCTTCCTGTCCCTTCCGTTCCCTTCCGTTCCCTTCCGTTCCCTTCCTTCTCCCCACCCATTTCCAGCCACTCCCTTGCACCCACGCCGTCCGCAGCCGTCTGCGCAGCCAAGCTCGCCGCAGCGGCTTCTTCTCCACACCCATTTCCACCCACCCCCTTGCAACCACGCCATCCGCAGCCGTCCGCGCAGCCAAGCTCGCTCATTCCCAGTGGCTTCTTCTCCCCACCCATTTCCAGCCGCTCCTTGCACCCATGCTGTCCGCAGCCGTCCGCGCAGCCAAGCTTGTCCCCCAGCGGCTTCTTCTCCCCACCCATTTCCAACCACTCCCTTGCACCCACGCCGTCCGCAGCCGTCCGCAGCCAAGCTCGCTAATCCCCAGCGGCTTGAACTTCAACGCCACCCATTTCCAGCCACTCCCTTGCACCCGCGCCGTTCGCAGCAGGTGAGGGTTGTTAGATTTTATCACAGTTGTTCTCCTCCTCCTCCTCCTCCTCCTCCTCCTCCGTCTTCCTCCTCCTCCTCCTCCTCGTCCTCCAGCTTCTCCTCCACCACCTCTGCATCCACTTCCATGTCCACTTCCGCCTTGCCAACTCTTCGCCAACCATGTCCACTTCCGCCTTGCCAACTCTTCGCCAACTTCCGATCTGAGTGTGCACGGCTTGACCTCAGCTGCAAGGTTCTGAGCGCAGTGGGCACCGCTGGACCTCAGCCAGAAACCTTCTGAGCCCAGTGGGCACCGTCTGCGCAGCCAAGCTCGCTCATCCCCAGCGGCTTCTTCTCCCAACACATGTCCAGCCACTCCCTTGCACCCACGCCGTCCGCAGTCGTCCGCGCAGGCCCAGGCAAGCTCGCTGATCTCCAGCGCCTTCTTCTCCCGACCCATTTTCTGTCCGTCTTCTTTTCCCCACCCATTTCCAACCACCCTCTTGCACCCATGCCGTCCGCAGCCGTCCGCGCAGCCAAGCTCGCTCATCCCAGCGGCTTCTTCTCCCCACCCATTTCCAGCCACTCCCTTGCACCCACGCCGTCCGCAGCGGCCCGCGCAGCCAAGCCCGCTCATCTCCAGCGGCTTCTTCTCTCCGCCCATTTCCAGCCACTGCCTTGACCCACACCGTCCGCAGCCGTCCGCGCAGCCAAGCTCGCTGATCTCCAGCGGCTTCTTCTCCCCACCCATTTCCAGCCACTCCCTGGCACCCACACCGTCCGCGCAATTCTCCCCACCCATTTGCCGTCCGCAGCCGTCCGCGCAGCCAAGCTCGCTCATCACCAGCGGCTTCTTCTCCCCACCCATTTCCAGCCAATTTTCCATCCACAGCCGTCCGCGCAGCCAAGCTCGCTCATCCCCAGCGGCTTCTTCTCTCACCCCTTTCCAGTTTTAGCCGTCCGCGCAGCCAAGCTCGCTCATCCCCAGGGTCTTCTTTTCCCCACCCATTTCCAAACATCTTCTTGCACCCACGCCATCCGCAGCCGTCCGCGCAGCCAAGCTCGCTCATCCCCAGTCCAGGCACTCCATTGCACCCACGCCGTCCGCAGCGGCCCGCGCAGCCAAGCCCGCCCATTTCCAGCCACCCCCTTTGCAACCACGCCATCCGCAGCGGTCCCAAGCCGTCCGCGCAGCCAAGCTCGCTCATCCCCAGTGGCTTCTACCACCCACGCCGTCCGCATCCGTCTGCTCGCTCATCCCCAGCGGCTTCTTCTCCCAACCCATTTCCAGCCACATTCTTGCACCCACGCCGTCCGCAGCCGTCTGCTCCGCGCCCATTTGCCGTCCACAGAAGTCCGCGCAGCCAAGCTCGCTCATCCCCAGCTGCTTCTTCTCCCCACGCATTTCCAGCCACTCCCTTGCACCCATGCCGTCCGCAGCCCGTCCGCGCAGCCAAGCCCGCTCATCCCCAGCGGCTTCTTCTCCCCACCCACTTCCAGCCACTCCCTTGCACCCACTCCGTCCGCAGCCGTCCGTGCAGCCAGTCTCGCTCATCCCCAGCGGCTTCTTGTCCGCATCCATTTCCAGCCACTCTTGCACCCACGCCGAGCCGTCCGCGCAGCCAAGCTTGCTCATCCCCAGCGGCTTCTTCTCCCCAACCATTTCCAACCAATCCCTTGCACCCACGCCGTCCGCAGCCGTCCGCGCAGCCAAGCTCGCTCATCCCCAGCGGCTTCTTCTCCCCACCCATTTCCAGCCATTGCCTTGCACCCACACCGTCCGCAGCCGTCCGCGCAGGCAAGCTCGCTGATCTCCAGCGGCTTCTCCTCCCCACCCATTTGCCGTCCGCAGCCGTCCGTGCAGCCAAGCTCGGTCATCCCCAGCAGCTTTTTCTCCCCACCCATTTCCAGCCACTCCTTCCTTTCCCTTCCTTTCCCTTCCTTTCCCGTCCTTTCCCTTCCTTTCCCTTCCTTTCCCTTTCTTTCCCTTTCTTTCCTTTCCTTTCCCTTTCTTTCCCTTCCTTTCCCGCCCTTTCCCTTAACAAATGCCCATGCCAAGCGAGAACCCAAAAAAGCAAATCATCGTACCCTATGTCTCCATCTATTCCCCAGGCCCTAGCCCCACCCCTTTGCATCTATTTTATCGGTTCATCTATATGCGCACATAGCCAGCTGACAAGCAACCATCGCCCCACCCATTTCCAGCCAGGCCTCACTTTTAAGTGGCAGGCGCAATACTTTAGACAGATGGAGTGGAGAAATCGCAGCATGCAGTGGCACGAGGCCGTCAGCTCTGCATTCAACCTTCCATTTTGAAGGAAGTCTCGCACAATTGCTTCGTTTTTGATGTTGTCAACTTCGAAAATTAAGGAAGTCTCGCAGAATTGCATCGTTTTTGGCTTTGTCAAGCTGGACAATTTTTGAAATCTCGCAGAAGCACTTCGTTTTTGACGTTGTCAACTTCGAACATTGAGGAGGTCTCGCGGAATAGCTTCCTTTTCAAGCTTGCAGATAGACAGGTAGGTAGATAGAAAGCTACAACAACAACTACAAGTACAACTACAACAGTCACTACCAACACATTGCACTACGACTACAACTACAACTACAAATATACTACGCTACATTACACTGCACTAATTGCACCAAGGCAACTCTCGCAGCTACACGCCCCAGCCCTATGTTTTTAAGGGCGTTCAAGCCTGCCGTTTGCCCGCCCTCAAACGCTTCAAACCCTTCAAACCCATCCGCAGGCCTTTCCAAGGCAACTCTCGCAGCTACACGCCCCAGTCATCTGTTTTTAAGTGCGTTAAAGCCTGCCGTTTGCCCGCCCTCAAACCCCTCCGCAGGCCTTTCCACGGCAACTCTCGCAGCTACACGCCCCAGCCATCTGTTTTTCAACGAGTTCAAGCCTGCCGTTTGCCCGCCCTCAAACCTTTCAAACCCCCTTCAAACCATTCCGCAAGCCTTTCCAAGGCAACTCTCAAGCCTGCCGTTTGCCCGCCTTCAAACCCTTCAAGCCCTTCAAACCCCTCCGCAAGCCTTTCCAAGGCAACTCTCGCAGCTACACGCCCCAGCCATCTGTTTTTAAGGGTGTTAAAGCCTGCCGTTTGCCCGCCCTCAAACCCTTCAAACCCCTCAAACCCCTCCTTTTCAAGGCAACTCTCGCAGCTACACGCACCAGTCTGTTTTTAAGTTCAAGCCTGCCGTTTGCCCGCCCTCAAACCCTTCAAACCCCTCCGCAAGCCTTTCCAAGGCAACCTTTCAAACCCCTCACGCCCGTCCGCAAGCCTTTCCAAGGCAACTCTCGCTACACGCCCCAGCCATCTATTTTTAAGGGTGTTCACCCACGCAGTCCGCAGCCTCCCCACCCATTTGCGGTGCCCAGCCGTCCGCGCAGCCAAGCTCGCTGATCTCCAGAGGCTTCTTCTCCCCACCCGTTTCCAGCCACTCCCTTGCGCCCACGCCGTCCGCAGCCATCCGCGCAATTCTCCCCACCAATTTGCCGCCCGCAGCCGTACGTGCAGCCAAGCTCGCTCATCCCCAGAGGCTTCTTTTCCCCAACCATTTCCATCCAATCCCTTGCACCCACGCCGTCCGCAGCCGTCCGCTGATCTCCAGTGGCCACCCACGCCCTCCGCAGCCTTCAACCATTTGTGGTGCGGAGCCGTCCGCGCAGCCAAGCTCGCTGATCCCCAGCGGCTTCTTCTCCCCACCCGTTTCCAGCCAATTCCTGGCACCCACGCCGTCCGCAGCCGCCCGCGCAATTCTCCCCACCCATTTGCCGTCCGCAGTCGTCCGGGCAGCCAAGCTCGCTCATCATCAGCGGCTTCTTATGCTTCTTTCCCCAACCATTTCCATCCAATCCCTTGCACCCACGCCGTCCGCAGCCGTCCGCGCACTTCTCCCTACCCATTTGCCGTCCGCAGCCGTCTGCGGAGCGAAGCTCGCTCATCCCCACCATTTCCAGCCACCCTTGCACCCACTCGGTCGCTGATCTCCAGCGCCTTCTTCCCCGTCTTCCCCCCACCCATTTCCAGCCACTCCCTGGCACCCACACCGTCCGCGCAATTCTCCCCACCCATTTGCCGTCCGCAGCCGTCCGCGCAGCCAAGCTCGCTCATCACCAGCGGCTCATCACCAGCGGCTTCTTCTCCCCACCCATTTCCAGCCACTCCCGTGCACCCACGCCATCCGCAGCCGTCCGCGCAATTCTTCGAACCCATTTCCCATCCGCAGCCGTCCGCGCAGCCAAGCTCGCTCACCCCCAGCGGCTTCTTCTCCCCACCCATTTCCAGCCACTCCCTTGTTTCCACGCCGTCCGCAGCCGTCCGCGCATTTGCCGTCCGCAGCCGTCCGCGCAGCCAAGCTCGCTGATCTGCCGTCCGCAGCCATCAGCGCAGCCAAGTTGGCTCATCACCAGCGGCTTCTTCTCTCCACCCATTTCCAGCCGCTCCGTTGCACCCACGCCGTCCGCAACCGTCCGCGCACTTCTCCGCACCCATTTCCCGTCCGCAGCCGTCCGCGCAGCCAAGCTCGCTCACCACCAGCGGCATCTTCTCCCCGCTTATATCAGCCACCCCCCGGCACCCACGCCGTCCGCAGCCGTCCGCGCAATTCTCCGAACCCATTTCCCATCCGCAGCCGTCCGCGCAGCCACGCTCATCACCAGCGGCTTCTTCTCCCCACCCATTTCCAGCCACTCCCTTGCACCCACACCGTCCGCAGCCGTCCGCGCAATTCTCCCACAGCCAAGCTCGCCCATCACCAGCGGCTTCTTCTCCGCACCCATTTCCAGCCACACTCCCTGGCACCCACGCCGTCCGCACCCGTTCGCGCAATTCTCCGCACCCATTACCCGTCCGCAGCCGTCCGCGCAGCCACGCTCATCACCAGCGGCTTCTTCGCCCCACCCATTTCCAGCCACTCCGTTGCACCCACGCCGTCCGCAGCCGTCCGCGCAATTCTCCCCACCCATCTGCCGTCCGCAGCATTCCGCGCAGCCAAGCTCGCTGATCTCCAGCGGCTTCTTTTCCCACTCATTCCTTTCCGTTCCTTTCCGTTTCCATTCCTTTCGCTTCCTTTTCCTTCCTTTCCTTTTCCTTCCTTTCCCATCCTTTCCCTTCCTTTCCCTTCCTTTTCCTTCCTTTCCCTTCCTTTCCCTTCCTTTCCTTTCCTTTCCTTTCCCTTCCTTTCCCTTGCGCCCACACCGTCCGCACAGCACCGTTCAAACCAGCTCGCCGCCCCACGCGGTTAAAGAAACTAAACGAGAACCCAAGCATCGAAGATGCTTTTGGGAAAAAAACAAGGCAATATTCCTGGATCGTTTTGATCATGATTGTCTCCATCTGTATTCTCTGAAATCACGGTATGATTTGGGAACTAATTTTCCAAATGTCCCTCAACCTGAGTAATTCACGAGATATTTTCCTGGAGATCCAAGATCTCCTGATGCATGTTTTACCTTGCCAAGAAGTTGAAACATCTCTGACTTGGTCTTGTACCATGAATCTCTCTGAACCTTTTGGGTTTACCCAAACAAAGGTCTCCGGACCCTCATCTGAAAGAATTATGGGTCCAAAAGAAACAAGGCAAGAGAACAATCAATTTCATTTGATTTTCCATTATGTACAGCTCTGCGGTTGCATTACCACTGCCTATCATGTGCAGTTTTCAGCTTATTCGTACCTTTTGCTGTGTATCCATTGAACATAACCGAAGCGCATGAGTATGATTGTTCCTTCTTGCATTGTCACTTCGGCCCAGTCTCACGACCAAAAATTCCGATTGCCCATAAAGTTTTCCATGTTCCAAGTTTTAATCTTCGGATTTCATTAAACATATGTTTGTCATTTTCCCACTGTTTCTGCTTTTGAAGACTTTTGATTGAGAGCCATGACATACAACGTGTACTTCATTGCGGGTGATTACACTCGCCAAGCGGCAAAAGCACCGCCAGCCAGACCAGCTTTGAGAGCGTTGACTCCTCGACGACCACCTCTACCTCGACCTACAATAGCTTCCGTGATTTCACACGGGGAAGACCCGCGATTTCAACCGGCCGAGATTCAAGTGTTTTCCAAAGGTCGACCACCAGCACCACCGGGCACACTCTCCAATGTAGAGGTGCCTAACCGTGCAACGGCAGTAGATCCAACTGGACCATCTGTGAATTCAGCTCCCAATGTAGAAGGCCTCGATCGTGACCATGCTTCTGGTTATAGAGCACGTAGATCGCGTAGTTCTCGGAGCCTCGGAGATCCAGGTCGAGAACTAGACTCACTAGACGTTCGACTAGGCGAAGCCAATCTAGGAGATCGTATCGATCTAGAAGATCTAGAAAATCTCCACAGAGGCCGGTCACATAGTTCTGCACGTTTTCATGCGCAAGGTGTTTGGCCAACCAAGATTTGCTTGATGCTCAACGAGGGAATTGGCAGATAGCACCACTGCCACCGCCTCCGTTTCCACCACCACCATCGGTGCCGGGGAACAGACCCCGACCTTTTACAGCTTTTCCTCGCCAAGTGTCACGGGCATCATTAAACGCACCGATGGATGCTCATGTTTACGCGCTGTATGAAGAATTGTACAGACAACAGAATCGTGATTTTCCCACTTCGGAAGCCTTTTTGAAACATTTGGCCTTTTTGCTGGCAAAAGCTGATATCATGGTTACTGACTGGCATTAATTAAAAAACTGTTTCCCACGATCCCAATTGGTACCGTTCTCCAACAGAACCACCAGGGGCAATTCAACAATTTTATGTCTTGCCCCTTCCAGTGCTCAGAAATCGAACCGGTGTTTCTTCAGATATGCCACCAGCGCCTCGAAGGGCAGCACCTGACAGAAACATGTCAGAAGTGATTCACTTAGCATTTACTCACGCTACAAATCAAGGCAACTTTGTAGCCATCATGCGTGAAGGCCGTCTGGCAGCTAGTAAGTTCATCATTCAGGCAGTGAATCGTTTTTTGCTCAGGGATTCAAACTTGGCCAAGCAACCTGGGATGATCATGAACTTGGGAGGATTCTTCACTATGGTACAACCATTGGTAAGAATGAATGTGGTGTAGCTTTCCTTGGCTTAGCCTGGGGAACAGGCGAAGCGGTGCACCAAGGAGGAGAGGGCCAATGCATCTCTATGACAAAGCCAGGTGGACATGGTTGCGTCCACCACAAGCGGGGACGCATGTGGGTGATTTCCACGCAATCCCACTTGTTACAAGGCCTAGCTCCATTTTCTAGTGATTTTCGTGATCTTTTCTGTTTCTCTGAAGATGTTTCCTGGTGATCACAATCTTCGTTTTCCATTATGTTTCTATGAGCTTGGCAATCTCAGTCACGGCCAAGTGCAGATGGTGTGAAACATCATTCTACGTTTAGCCGTTCTTCCAGTCAAACAATGGCTAGACGACGACGCTCACCTAAAAATCTGAGGTGACTCTTCAGCCGCTAGGTCGTTTGTCTGTCTTCATATGCTTACTAGATTGTTTATTGATAATAGTTTGACTTCGACTGACAGTTTTTGAACATCCGTGGAAATGCGTCTCTCACTGCCATCGAGCCAGCTGTATTGTGCGAAGTTACCTTGTTGGGTTCTCCCTTGTGTTTGTTTGTGTTTTGTTTGAGAGTTTGGCTGGACCTTTGTTCATGGTGAAGATTTCTGTTCAAATTCTACTACCGACCATCTGAATCTGAGTCTAGCCATGTCGCAACAGTGGAAGAGTCAGCAGTGGAAAAAACTGGATGATTCATCGTGGCAGTCCCAAGACGATTGGTCATGGACTCCTACTATCCCTGCGCGCTGGCAACAGACACCGACCCATTATGATGAAACGGTGCTTCATGGATATTCCATGTACCGCACCATCCAACCGACAGCTTGGAGTAGAAAGAGAGGATTACATGGCATGGACCCACTCCAAGTTCCTTTGGTAGCTCTATGTCGACATGGAGCACAAGAATTCGGTTTGCGTCCTTTTAGCGCTGGACGCTTCATCGGAATTGTCACGACCAGGACGGTCGCAGAATCCGTGTTTTGTTCTCAATAATATTGCTGAAATGCATGCGAGACAGTGGTATTGATGTGGATGCAGTAGCAGAGCACTTGCATCGCACTCAAGCTCCCACACAACCGATTCCTTCCAAACAGGATCAACCTGTGGATTTTATCAATCCTGTCGTTGCTGATGTTGCTTCAAGATTGAAAGCGTTGCAATCTGAAAAGGTTGAAGGGTCTGCGGTTCGTAGGTTGCAACAAGTTGAACAGGAGCTGCGTGAAGCCAAACACCAGTTGTCTGCAGCTGGCAAGGGTGCAACACCTACTCCAGCGTCGGCGTCGGCTTCTAGCTTAAACAAACGACCTCCGTCGGAACAGCTTGGAAGCACCCCGAAGAAGAGAGCCCGCCCCAAATGCAAGGCGAATTCTGAGGCTCCTTCGGGTAATTTAAAATCTTTGTGGGCACAGAAACATGATGATTCATCTCAAGCCATGGAAGATCTGTCCGATAAAATTGAACTTTTCTCTGATGATATTCCAGAGAAAGAAAAAGATGACGAAGTCATCACGGCAGAAGAATGTCTCTGCCCGCGGTCTCCAGTGCTCCAAGACAATGTTCCCACTGGTCATTCAGATACTACCATTTCAAAATGGGCCAACAGCTTCCCAGCTGAAACGCGGGAGGCAGCTGTAAAACTAATTCAAGTGATTCGCGATGCCGATCTTCCGAAGAGCCGCTTGCAAGAAGCATGTATCAAATATGGTATCGGTATGGAATTGACCTTTAAGTTAGCGCCTCGAAGCATGCACCAAGTTATTGATATAGGTGCAGCTTTGTGTGCTTGGCTAGCTTCTCATCCTGAGGATTTGCCGCGTTTGAAACTTTTTGAAGTCCTGGCAGACCTCCAAGAAGCTTTGACCTTTTGTATTCATCGTATACCTCATATTCCGAAAGCTTTAGCTATGTGGGCTTTGAGCTTGATTCATGTTTTGTTGCTTTCACGTTTTTCAAGCCCCAACGATTGAGTCTCGTAAGTGGCGCAACAGATTGAACTTTTTGAATGTGAACCCAGAGACTTGTCCATTTTTTCAATCCCAATGTGCAGTTTACGTCAAACTGCCATTTCATCCGATTGATCCATCTCATCCCGTGTACAGACCAAGCTGTGCACGTTGAATTATCCATTAGGTACTGGTTCTCCAACAACAATTTTCCTCTTTTTAACTTGATTGTGTTGGAACCACATAGTACCTATGAACAAGCGTGGGTTCGTGAACATTGTTTGATGAGCTATTGGCAACCCATGCCTAACCATCCTTTTATTTCAAAGGTCTTGAGGTTAATTAAAATCTGAGGGTTGGAAATTGCAGTTTAAAGCCAACCGCTCACCACCAATCAAATTGGGACCTCGCCTTTTTCAGCGCTTGCGAAGACGTCTTCGCACTGTGGGCAGTGTTCCCAGCGAACACTCCAATCAAAACAAAGCCTGGCGTATATTGTATCTATTAAGAAGTAAATTTCGTGGGATTTGGGGGTATTTCTTGGCATCTGGGGGTCATCCTGTTTGTTTTTTAACATGATTTGGACCTTTACACTAACAGTCACCACAATCCAGACCACAAAAATTAAAGGACCGGATAACCCCACAAGTCAACTTCTTCCAACAAGCAACAAAAGAAAGGCAAAGACGGCATGGGGTAAGCAAGAAAGAGAAAAGAGATGGTGAAGGATTGGTGTGGAGTAAGTTATGTGTGGACGAGTATGTGTGAGTAAGTTGTGTATGGATGAGTTGTGTTTGTGTGTGAGGTGTGTGTGTGTGCGAGTATGTGTGTGTGGTGTGCGGCCACGATCAAAGATGCCCCACGCCAGGAAGTGCGGCGAAGGGCAATCGATGCGTGACCATTGATTATGTGTCCGCAAACGTACAGCGCAGACCATCACGAAAACGGATGGCCCACGACTGGCGTTTGGATGATGTGTGTGTGTGTGTGTGGGTGTGTGTGTGTGTGCGTGGGCGTGTATGTGTGCGTGCGTGCGTGCGTGTGTGTGTGTGTGTTTGTCTGTGTGTGTGTGTGTTTGTCTGTGTGTGTGTGTTTGTCTGTGTGTGTGTGTGGGTGTTTGTCTGTGTGTGTGTATGTGTGTGTGTGTGTACGTGTGTGTATGTGTGTGTCTGTGTGTGTGTGTGAGTGCGGGTGTCGGCGTGGACCATGTACGCGATGAGGTCAGTACCTGGCAGGTAGTATCAGAAGATGCTATCACGCTGAAATTGCAACAAAACAGCTGTCCATGGGCAGTGCAGAATTTAGCCTACAACGCTCCTGTTCCTCTTGGCTTGTCAACTACTGCCCCACGACACCGGTGCAGACAAGCGCATGAGAAACAAACACAGCTGCACCTTGCTTCTCGCATCAACTATCGCACAGTGCTTCAATGTGGCCACAGGAGCTATGGAAACTACCTTGCCTCAATCCATCGGATGACACACTTCCTTCTCGAACAACTGTCGCAGTGTGATAAACTCTCTTCAAGAGGAGAGGCATCATCTTTGCACGGTGCATCAATGTGCCCACACAAGCTGTTAACACAAACTTCAATATCGCAGGCATCATCTTCGCACATTGCATCAATGCGCCCACGACAGCTGTTGACAGTGTACCATCCCATGACATGAAGCTCTCGCGACATCTGCCTACATGGCATCATAAGGCAGTAGAGCAAAATACAAATAA
This sequence comes from Cladocopium goreaui, assembly GCA_947184155.2. Classification (NCBI taxonomy): domain Eukaryota; class Dinophyceae; order Suessiales; family Symbiodiniaceae; genus Cladocopium; species Cladocopium goreaui. The sequence continues at coordinate 122,878 of CAMXCT020006817.1, forward strand.
TGGTAGCTACCTCGCCTCAATTCATCGGATGACATACTTCCTTCTCGTAACAACTGTCGCACTCTGATAAATTTTCTTCAGCAGGCATCATCTTCGCACAGCGCATCAATGTGCCGACACAAGCTGTTAGTATAAACTTCGCTATCGCAGGCATCATCTTCGCACATTGCATCAATGCGCCCACGACAGCTGTTGACAGTGACATACAAATAGCTGCAACTGTTTGCACAGAACCTGTTCTGAGCTGGGACGAACGCCATCTTTTCTTTCGATCACATTTGCATCGTGTTCAGGAGCATATAGTGTTTGTCCTTGCGCAACTGCTGCATGCTTTTTGCAAATGCCATGCCACCGTTCTTCAAGAAATTGTACGATGCGTTCCGCTGATCAGTCAAACGAGAAATCGTACAGATCTCCACGATTTCGCGCTGAACTGATCAACGTAATGCTTCGTACAACTTTTTGAAAATGGTGGCATGGCATTTGCCAAAAGCATTCAGCAGTTATGGAAGGAGGACTTAGCATCAAATGTATCTTCGCACGGCGCGTCAATCGATAAAGAGCATATAGTCTTTGTTCTCAACTCCCAGTTTGTAAGTACGTCCGAGACCAAAAAGGAGTAGATGAAAATCCAGAAACAGTTTCTATCCAGTCTGCCTGTAGTGATACCATTCTGGCAGACTGCATGCATGCTTTCCAGTGCTCCGACAGCTGTTATACCGCAAGAGTCTGCATCCGGTCTGCAGTGACACCGCAAACCGTTATCCACGTGCCTCGATTGCATCAAACCTTGACGCAGAGCAAACACAGGAAACCCAGGGTCTCTGCCTGGACCGTCCAGCCACAGACGCTGGGAACTGACTCGCAAGGTCGAACTGATGCTGTATCTGTAACTGTTCCTGAAGATTCGGTGGCAGAATTGATTCTGCACTGCTCACGCACGTCAGCTCTCACCCGCGCGACCCGGCCCAACCCGCTCGCGGACCCAGGGCTGCGCCGGGCAGACCGTCGAGGCTGGAAAAAAAAAGCGGTTGCATGTTGAGTGGTTCAGCATGCTGTCTGTTGGGTAATAGCGTTGCGTCGTAGTCTTGACCTGGTCGGTCTTTTTCCAGGCTGCCCGCTCGGGCAGCCTGGCCCACCCTCCCTACCTCCCCACATGGGGCCTGCCAGCAACTCTGCCGCAACACTTACAGCAGAAGCACCGCCAGGCCACATCAGAGGAACCGCATCATCACAGAAACCGCCCGTCAAAGAAAAGTTCGAGACAAAAAATCTTTCTGCGATGCAAAGTCACAAATTTTAAGAACCAAAAGAACTGACGGTCACATTACTGCAATGTCACTGAGCATGGTTCTTTGCAAACCATTGCGCCAAACCAATGTCAAAGCATGCACCAACAAAACCGCGCCTGCCCTACGGTCACAGGCGCGATGACGATACCGGAACAGAAAAGTACCTGGCTGCAAAAGGATAGCGATGTTCTGGAGCTGGTGGTCAAAACGACAATAACAATGTCGTGCCACACACGCTTCTCTCGCCGAAGCGGAAAAGTACCTGGCCGCAAAAGGACAGAACGCGTATAGGTTGCTGGTTGTCAAAGCAACGCGTGCAACATAAAATTCAGTTTTCGACACGAGCATAGACACCTTGTTGCATTACGGCAAGGTCAATGAGCATACTTCTTTGCACATCCCTTTTCTGACAGTTTCTTTTGCGTCAAGTCAAACAGACCAGCCACGAACGACTTGATTCTGCGTCAAAAGCGATCAGATTCTGGGAAGTTTGGTCCATATTGTCTGAGAGCAGACACGGTGGACCAGACATCCCAGCATCCGACAGTAAGATTCCTTTCTCGGAAAGTTAATGCTACGACGTCCACCCAGTGCCATCCGTCCCACGCCTGCCACACAAAACGACAGTAGATGTGAGTTTGTGCCACGGCTGCCACGCAAAACGACAGTAGATGTGAGTTTGTGCCACACCTGCCACGTGAAACGAAGGTGGATGTCAGGTTGTGCCACGCCTGCCACACAAAGTGCCGCGGCGTCACAGGCGCCCAAGCCCGTCCAAGCGCGCCACGCAGTGCCATCTGTCCCACGCCTGCCACGTGAAACGAAGGTGGATGTCAGGTTGTGCCACGCCTGCCACACAAAGTGCCGCGGCGTCACAGGCGCCCAAGCCCGTCCAAGCGCGCCACCAAGTGCCATCTGTCCCACGCCTGCCACGCAAAACGACAGTAGATGTGAGTTTGTGCCACGCCTGCCACGTGAAACGACAGTAGATGTGAGTTTGTGCCACGCCTGCCACGCAAAGTGCCGCGGCGTCACAGGCGCCCAAGCCCGTCCAAGAAGCCGCTACCCAGTTCCATCTGTCCCACTCGCTGCCACGTGAACGAAGGTGGATGTCAGTTGGCCACGCCGCCACACAAAGTGCCGCGGCGTCACAGGCGCCCAAGCCCGTCCAAGCGCGCCACCAAGTGCCATCTGTCCCACGACTGCCACGTGAAACGACAGTAGATGTGAGTTTGTGCCACGCCTGCCACGCAAAGTGCCGCGGCGTCACGGGCGCCCAAGCCCGTCCAAGCGCGCCACCCAGTGCCATCTGTCCCACGCCTGCCACGTGAAACGACCGTGGATGTCAGGTTGTCCCACGCCTGCCACGCAAAACGACAGTAGGTGTGAGTTTGTGCCACGCCTGCCACGCAAAGTGCCGCGGCGTCACGGGCGCCCAAGCCCGTCCAAGCGCTCCACCCAATGCCATCTGTCCCACGCCTGCCACGCAAAACGACAGTAGATGTGAGTTTGTGCCACGCCTGCCACGTGAAACGAAGGTGAATGTCAGGTTGTGCCACGCCTGCCACACAAAGTGCCGCGGCGTCACAGGCGCCCAAGCCCGTCCAAGCGCGCCACCCAGTGCCATCTGTCCCACGCCTGCCACGTGAAACGAAGGTGGATGTCAGGTTGTGCCACGCCTGCCACACAAAGTGCCGCGGCGTCACAGGCGCCCAAGCCCGTCCAAGCGCGCCACCAAGTGCCATCTGTCCCACGACTGCCACGCAAAACGACAGTAGATGTGAGTTTGTGCCACGCCTGCCACGTGAAACGACAGTAGATGTGAGTTTGTGCCACGCCTGCCACGCAAAGTGCCGCGGCGTCACGGGCGCCCAAGCCCGTCCAAGCGCGCCACCCAGTGCCATCTGTCCCACGCCTGCCACGTGAAACGAAGGTGGATGTCAGGTTGTGTGTGTGTAAGTGTGTGTGTGTGTGTGTTAAGTTTGTGTCTTTGCCGTTCTTTTCTGTTCTTCCGGCCCGTTCTGTCCCTGTTTCCGTGTGTGTCCTGTGTATCCGTTTTCATGTCTGTCCCGTTGTGTTTCCTGTTTGTGTGTGTGTGTGAAGTTATGTGTGTGTGTGTGTCAAGTTGTGTTAAGTTTGTGTGTGTGTGTGAAGTTATGTGTGTGTGTGTTATGTATGTTATGTTAAGTTTGTGTGTGTGAAGTTATTGTCTGTGAAGTTTGTGTATGTGAAGTTTGTGTGTAGTGTGTGTGGAGGAGGGCGGGAGGAGGAGGAGGAGAAGGAGGAGCCCGGGATACAGAATCAAAAACAAGAACCCCACACAAAGATGTGGGGAAAAAACACAAGCATGATGGACCCAAAATGCCATTGAGAAGTTGGGTTGGCACATTTTGTCAGTCTACCACACAGAAGTTGGGTTTTTCACAGCATAGAGCCAATAGTTCATAAAGAAGTTGGGTTTGAATATACTTTGACCGGAAAAGGCCAATGAGAGCTTAGGTCTGTATATTGAAAAATCTTGTGCAACCCAGCACAGAGACTCAGATTATGCACTGTCCTATCGAACCAAAGGAGGCCCACCAAATAAATGGGTTTATGCATTCTGGCTGCCAGTGATTTTGTTGGATAAAAATTTTTCATGACTAAAATGACTTATCACAGAAAAAAAACGATCATATCTCAGAACATATGACGCATGCGACAGGATCATGTGTAAAAAGAGGACACACCCTAGTCTTTACTTTGAAAGACTTAGCTGCCTGGTGTTCAAGCTGACCTGGGGATTTGGGGGGGGCTGCGGTGTAAACTTTTGGGCTGGGAAGTTGTGCTCGTAAGTACTAAACGTTGTGGGTTTGTTGTGTTTTTTCTTGTGGTTAGTGGTGCTGTTTGTTGTGCTAATTTTTGTGATCAAATCATCGGGAAGTTGTGCACTTTCTGTGTTCTTTTTGCATGGGAAGTTGTGAAGTTTGTTGTGCTATTTTTTGTGATCAAATCATCAGGGAAGTTGTGTTTTTTTTGGGTGTTCTTTTGTTGATGAAGTTGTGGTCGGTGCCAAATATAAAAGCAATTAGATGTTTTTATTTTCTCCTTGGCTTGTTGTTGCGCAAAAATGATCAGGGAAGTTGTGCTCTTTAAGCCTACACGTTGTGGGTTTGTTGTGTTTTTTCTTGTGGTTAGTTGTGCTGTTTGTTGTGCTAATTTTTGAAAACAAATCATCAGGGAAATTGTACACTTGTTGTGTTTTTTTTGGCGTGGGAAGTTGTGCTTTTGATATTTCTACCATTTCCAAAAGCACGGGCGAGCGCACAAAAAAAACACAACATCAAGCAAGGGTGTTTCCCTTAACAAAATTTGCACCTTAGCAAAACTTGTCACTGAAAAAAATGTCCCTTAGCAAAACTTGTCACTGAAAAACTTGTCCCTTAAGAAAATTTTCATTTTAGCAAAATGTGTGACTTAGAAAAACTTTTCCCTTAGGAAAAAATTGTCCCTTAGAAAAATTTTTCCCTTAGGAAAAAAATTGTCCCTTAGAAAAACTTTTCCCTTAGGAAAAAATTGTACCTTAGAAAAACTTTTCCCTTAGGAAAAAATTGTCCCTTAGAAAAAATTTTCCCTTAGGAAAAAATTGTCCCTTAGAAAAATTTTTCCCTTAGGAAAAAATTGTCCCTTAGAAAACTTTTCCCTTAGGAGGAAAAAATTGTCCGTTAGAAAAATTTTTCCCTTAGGAAAAAATTGTCCCTTAGAAAAACTTTTCCCTTAGGAAAAAATTGTCCCTTAGAAAAACTTTTCCCTTAGGAAAAAATTGCCCCTTAGAAAAACTGTTCCCTTAGGAAAAAATTGTCCCTTAGAAAAATTTTTCCCTTAGGAAAAAATTGTCCCTTAGAAAAACTTTTCCCTCAGCAAAACTTGTCCCTTAGCAAAATGTGTCCCTTAGCAAAACTTGTCACTGAGCAAAATGTGTCCCTTAGAAAAATTTATCACTGAAACGTTTGTCCCTTAGCAAATATTTTCCCTTTAGCAAAATTTGTCCCTTAACAAAACGTGTCCCTTAGCAAAATTTGTGCCTTAGAAAAACTTGTCACTGAAAAAATTGTCCCTTAGAAAAAAAAACCGTTTAGCGAACTCGTTCCTGCACTGTTGCCTTTCCCTTTGCCCAAAAGGGATTTTATCCAACAAAATTTCTGCAAGCTCCAACTGAATAGATTTTGATCTGGTTCTAAGTAGGCTGCCTCCAGAGTGATTTCATACTTCGGTTCAACATCCGAAAAATTTGGATTGAGAAGATTGGGCCTCTCAAATTGTTTGTGGTTTTGGTCCCTGGGTTGTTGTGCAATTTTGGCTGGGAAGTTACAATTAAAATCCATTATTCCACTGTTAGTGGGGGGGGGTCACTCCAAGACATGATGGTTTTTTGTTTGATGATAACTTTCAAGATTGCTGAGTTACTTTTGGGTCGAAACGAAAAGTCTACTGTACCAAGAGGTACCTTTGCATAATGACATCAACGATTCAAACAACAAAATGAGTTATTTCACTTGGACCGTGGACCTACCAAATTGCAAATCTGTCTAACAAAAAATCTGCATGTGAACCATGACTTGGTTCCCCCAAAACATTTGGATCCACCAAGTCTGAACAGAATCCTGCATATGAACCATGACGGGATCAACCAAGAATGTATGACATAAGCCTACATGTGAACCATGACTTGGACTCATCACATGAGGGTACATATGAACTGTGACTTGGACCCACCAAGTCTGTAACATAAGCCTGCATATGAACCAGAACTTGGACCCACCAAGTCTGGGCAACCAAAACATATGAACCAAGACTTGGACCCACCAAGTCTGTATAGCAGAAACCTGTGTATGAACAAAGACTTGGACCCACCAAGTGTGTATTTCAATTATCCTTGAGGCGCATCCACCATTGGGATGCAACCTAGATCCTGGATTTGTGGCCAAGCTGGCCGGTTGCAAACAGGTGCCAGCAGAAACTGTAGACGAATGATGGCTGAAATTGTTTTGTTCAACGTTCAATAAAAATATGATTTTACATTTTGACTTTTTGTTTCCTTTTCGAAGCACCGTTCATGATGCATGCAGGAACTTGTTTCAACATGTTTGCTTGGTTTGTACTTTGGTATACGGTATACATGATTTTTGACACAACAACATGTCACTGAATCACGCATTGACAGCAAGTAAACTAAAATCAATAAGAATTGAAGGTTCTAGCATAACTGCACTGCGGCGTTGCAACAACCTTTAGTGGCTGAGCGATGCAAATGTCAGGAACTCAGCAAACTCGAGTTTTGTCAAAGCATGATTCAATACATGTTGGCCAACAATGTTCGTGCAATGAATGTTGAATTGGTTGGTGGCTCCGTCAATTCAAAATCTACCAGGTGATCCTGTTTGGGACCCAGTTGGTTTCTTGAAATTGACATTTCGATCGTTTCAAACAAGGCGCAAAAGCTCAAATTACAGAATGATACACATGAACCATGTTGCTTTGACTTGGGCCCACCAAGTCCCATTACTTAGTATTAGTTTATTGTCAAACCTTCATTGAGCATCATGTCTCTTAGTATGTCCACGGAATGCAATGCATAACGATTTTCTTTTGCACAGTGCTTTGAATTCCTGACCTTGAGGCCTCTACTCTTCAAGTGTATTGCAGCGCCATCTGGCCTGTCAGGGGCCCCAGCTTGCCAAGTGTGGCACTACTCTTCCAGACGTTGACATATTTCTTGGACCGAGTTATATGTGTTTGACACATTGCTGTATGTTGATCATGCCATGCAGATGTTCCATGATTTGTTGGATGCGGGAAATCTTCGGCCCAAAGTTCGGAGTATGGTGTCGGTGCTGGTATCCATGGCGGAGATGAAACCAAACACTGCACTCCTCATCAAGCCCAAGTGGGCCAATTTGATTTTGGAGGGGAAAAAAAGGTGGGAAGTACGTGGCACAAGTACCTCCAAGCGAGAGGTGGTGGCCCTGGCGGTGAGTGGAACAAAGAAGCTTTGGGGCCAGGCGGAAATCAAGGATTGCATCTTGATTGGTGAACTCCATGAAGGGAAGTTGGTGAAGGGAGATGCTTTGGAGGAAAATTTCATTGGTAACAACAAAAACTTTGACAAGCATCAGATCAGTGACTTAACCATTGTGAAGTACCGGAAGATCTATGCTTATGTCCTGGCCCACCCGGTTCGTTACGAGATTCCCCAGCCATTCAACTACAAGTCTGGCTGTGTGATATGGTGCAGTTTGAAAGATGACAAAGAATCGTCCAAGAAGTCAAAGTGTACTCGTGCAACGAGAAAGAGGCCATCGTGTGTGAAGAAGTGATCTGGACTCCTGGACCCTTGCGTCTTGTCCCGCCTAGTTGGATTGGAAAGAATTGGATGAGAATGAGCAAAGAATCAGCACAAGTCTGATTCCAAGAGTTAAATAAATGCACCTCATGACGTTGGGTGGATCAAAAAAAATCAGTGGAGCTATGTGTCGATGTCTGGCGGTTTCATTGACTGGCTATTTTGTTGCTGTGTGTGTGTTATGATCTTACTTGCCGAGGTTTCAAACATTTCTCAACGCCAGGTCACTCCCTCAGTTTTTTGGTGAAATCATGCAAAGGTGTGATATCAATATATATATATAATTATATATGTATGTATGTGAATATACTCGGGTTGTTTTCAAGGTGAATGTGATACAAGAAACATAGGGCTTGCTCGAAAGATTCATTCTTTAATTTTCCTGCAGTGCCTTCAAGACTATGCGATTTGATTGATGACTGCAAGGTGTCTGGCGCTGGATGATGGAAGTAGAGCAAGTTCCTCAGGTTCACAGTGCGCTATAGCGCCAGCTGGTGATAAGTTGCATTCAATCCCAATTGACAAGCTAATGGAAGTTGGCGGTTCTGCCATTCATTCTTGTTGCAGCCGCGCCAGCACCGACACTGACAGGTGACAGTCCCCTCTGGGTGCTTTCCAATTTTGTTTTGACAACTGGAATCATTCATGTTTCTCAGCTGGGGCAGTCATTTTCAACAAGCGCGAAAAAACTTTGAGTCAACAATCATTTACACATGACTAGGGCGTTCAACAACGTCACTGCTTTCACGCCTAGCTGCTGCCATGTGGTCCTTTCATATTTGGGGTTGCTCTGGTGTATTTGATCCACACAAGTCCACAACCCTGACTGATGGCCACGAGGATACTCGGCTACAATTAATGATGTTGGGGATGTTGCGCTCTCCCTGCTGTGCTGTTGTTGTCCTTCTTGCTGTTTTTTGTTGTTGATGCCGGTGTTTGTTGTTACTGTTGTTGTTGTTGTTGTTGTTGTTGGTTGTTGTTGTTGTTGTTGTTGTTGTTGTTGTTGTTGGTTGTGGTTGTTGTTGTTGTTGTTGTCGTTGTCGTTGTGGTTGTCGTTGTCGTTGTGGTTGTTGTTGTTGTTGTGGTCGTCGTCGTCGTCGTCGTCGTTGTTGTTGTCGTTGTTGTTGTCGTTGTCTTTGTTGTTGTTGCCTTTGTCGTGGTTGCTGTTGTCGTTGTTGTCGTTGTTGTCGTTGTCATTGTTGTCATTCCTGTTCTGTTACTGTTCTGTTGTTGCTGCTGCCGATGCATTCGTTGCAACTACTTAATTTCCAAACATTACGACCTCGTGTTTGGCACATGGTCAGGAACGGGCATTTGTGATTGGGATAGCAAGCAGACTTCACGCTGTACACAATTGCGTCGAGGTTACAGTTCTTGCTTGTTCATGGATCAGCTGGCTGTTTTACTTTGTTTATATTACATCAAAAGGGTGCGTGACAGATGTCATTGATTGATCGTTGGAAGGAGTGGACAATAAGAAAAGCTTCTGGCTCTCCTTCTGGCTCTCTTGAAGCACCTGGTGCAGCCAAGATGCCACAGGTGGTTCCACCGAGGGTTGCAGTTACTTGGCTCAGACTCTGTAGATCAGAATGGCCAGGACACTGGGTGTTGTGCTGCGCTCACCTGGTCCAGGTGGGTGCCTATCATGATGGGACAGTGCCCGCCAAATCAGTTTCCTGGCAGATCTCCTTCACGGCCTGAGTCAAATTGTTGTTTGTGGTCTTGTTATATCCTGGCTGACGTGCGTTCCAAGGAACAGCTGGCTTTGAAGCGTCCCAGGCCCACAGATGCTTACTGGCAAGCCAGCCAGCTGTGAGTTAAACATGAACCGAGAGGTGTCATCAAGCTCGAGAACCAAGGATTCTTTGGGACATGCAGAACCTGAAAAGGGGGTCAATGTCATAGACGACCAACACGTGACTTGATCAATGCTTCAGATTTGAGCGTGACTGGAATTTGCCAGTTGTATTTTCTTTTGCTGCAATGAACAGCCAAGGCTGCCAAAAGACAAACAGTGTCTGGAAACGGTGTGAGACTCCAACTTCCGAGGCTGAAGGCCAAGGCCAGAGGGCTAAACATAGTGGATGCGGCATGTGTGTCAAAGACTTCAGGCTCTCAGTGTTTTCTGATCTACTGTAGATCTGATCTAAGTCAGGATGGTGACCGGTAATTGGGACCCTCAGCTGCACAAGAGAGTGCTGGTCAGGTTCTGTCGATGCGCAGAAAGTTCCTTTTTTTCCTTTCTTGAATGGCTTTTTCCCCTTTGCCCTACATCCATCCATCACTGTTTTGTGTGTGCGTGTCAATTTTCAGCAGATTTCAGGTTTGGATCGCCCGCTTGGCTTGGACTCACTTTGAGGCTCCAAGTCATGTTCAATGCCTTAAATGCCTTAAATGCCTAGATTATTACAAACTTGCATTCATTACCATTGGATTTTGCCTGCCATGTGTCCGCATTTTGCTCAGGGCTGCCTGATGGACTGGAATCAATTCGCAGCAGTGAGGGGGAGAGGGCAAAAGAAGCCGTTGGAAGTTGCACCTGCTGCATATTTTGCGCTTTGGCTGAGATTGATAGGATTGCAAATTCCAAGGCTGCCAGTCAGCGGGGATGGCTGTGCCGTGAGCCCGGTGGAATGAAAGTCAGATTTTCCCATGTGAAGCAACCTTGGACAAAAACATAGTTCATTCCAAGTCCTGCTGGGATCCAAGGCTGCTGTCGTTCACCATCGGAGTGAAAGTTGTGAGGCACACATTGGAGCTACCACACAGAGTCCAACAATCACACTGATTTGAATGTTGCAAGGCGCTTGAAGATGATTTGTCCACTGGTTCAAATGTGTCAATTTACACACGGTGCTGACTGCTGCCACAATCGTTCAAGCTGGGGCTGCCGACCTAAGCTGGGATTGGCCACCGGGTTGTGGCCAGGTTGTAGCGAAAGGTGGGGTGGGGGCAGAGATGATGCGGATGATGGTACTGCTTGCTGAATTCAGCTTGCTTATGCAGGCCACATGGGAAAGCGAACTGTCCATCTTCATGAAGCAGGACAGGAGCATTGACAGTTGCCATTTAATCTCCAATGACTGTTTGTGTCATGCCATGACAGTTTCTTGCTGTGCAATGTCAGGGTGAACTTGCTGTTCCTGAAGAAGATGAGAACTCAGATGTTGATAAGGTGGGTTTTGTCAAAGATAGTCATGATATCCCACGCATGAATTCATTGCCCCTGCAGGAAGAAGAAGAGTTCATGAATGGACTGTCATGTCTCCTGTTTGGCCCAGGTGTTTCCTCCGCTGGAAGACCTCCTGGTACAAGCAGATAGATTCCTGTACTACATCCTTTCGGCTGCAGCCAATGTAGGAAGCTCAGCATATTGAGGCTTTAAGAGGCTCTTGAAAAGAATGCTTGGAAAGATTCCAATGGCTCAGATCTTATATCCCCTTGTCACTGGCAGGGAAATCCGCATCGCTAAAGACAACGTTGTGGACTTGAATGGCCTGTTTGGTCATTTTTGGTGAGTGTTTGCTTCACAATTTGTCAACTTCAAATCATCACGTTGCTCAATATGATCTCTGTCCCTGCTTGCCAGTTCAGCGATCCATGGTGGCAGGGAGAAAGAGCAGATGGACGCCCTGTTGCGGGCTCAGATCACTGATGGCTGTAACACTGAACAGGTGCATGTGATGTCATTAAGGATGCAATGAACCCACCACCGAAGCATCGGTACAAACGATGATGGTTTGGTTCCCAGTCTGAATGACTGTTTTTTTGGCTGTTTTGGTTGGATTGAATCACACAGAATTGGACTTGATGTACCAGATTTGGACACCGAGACCCAAGGCATGGATTTGACAGATGGCAGCGTCACAGGCTCAGTTGTTGTGGACATCTTAATTTCTGAATCTCAATGTTCATCCGTGTTTGTTGGACTGGATCGCATTGAATTGGATTTGGTGTATCAGACTCAGACACCGAGACCCACTGGAGGCATGGATGGGCCAGGACAGATGATGGAAGCGCCTCAGGCTCAGTTGTTGATTCTTGCTATTTGGTGGGCATCTTTGCTTGCTGAAGGGTTGGCTGGAGTCTGACTATGCTTTTCCCTCAGGATCAATGGGCCTACAGCTGCAAACCTCTGGCAGCCAGCATGGATGAAAAAGGGTGTTTGCTGCACTTTGCACCTGGAAATGGTTTCTTTAGTGTTTTGCACCTGGCACGCATTTTTTCATGGTCACTTTGTTGCTTGCCAGGCTTTGCTGCCCGGTGGCCAGCAGCCCAGTCTTTTAGAGTTGTCAGAACAATTGGAGTTGCACTCAAATATGACTTGGACCCCCAAATCACGACAGTATGATGAGAATGTCGTTGACTTAGACCCACCAAATAATATCAGAATTGGGCATATAGTACCCGCCCACGGTGTTTTTGCTGCTGTTGCTGTTGCCCTCAAAGTTGGACCTTCCGAGAATTCACATGACGGAGGTTCGTTGCTTTCCTTCCGAGCACATTGGCCGCCGGCCAAGGACCCAGTGTTTGCTGTTTGAGTTTATTGCTTGAGTTTAGTTGTGGCTGAACGTTGACAGTGTCAAATTTCAGAATGTTTAGCTATCAAAAACTCAATGAAAGTCGATCAAAGTCAATCGAATTCGATTGCAGTCGCTGTTGATCAAAGTCAAATCAATCTCCAATCACATATGTGTGGAGCTGTTTTGGCTTGAACATCGTTTGACATCTGATCTTGAAAGTCCTTGGCGAGTCCGAGAAGTTCCTTGATGACGAGCAAGGTGAGCATCATCATTTGAATCCCAACCGAGTGTCTCCTGTGCAAAAGCGGTGTTAAATTCGCAAGATGGCGACGAGCCACGCACTGTGCACATTCAATTTTTCTTTTTAACAGATGGACGAAGGTCCTTTCAAAGCACCTGGAAGGGATCGTGGGGTCACTGGACACCATCGATCAGCAAATGGAGTACATATGGAATATTAATTTTGTTACCACAGTCGTCTTTGGTCTGGAACAATTTCCAAATTTTTGCGCTACATGTTTTTATAAATGCTTCAGCAAATTGAACTCCATGTACCCCTTGTACCCTCTGGGAATAAACTGTTGGAATAACCCAAGCCTATTACTACTCTGTCAGAATTTGGAATCGGGGACTTGTGCTGTAATGGCCAAATGGCCCCGAAGTCAAAAACTGTTTCGCACTCTGTCGGATTTTGGAATAGGGGGCTTGTGCTGTAATGGCCAAAGGGCCCCGAAGTCGAAAAAACGATTGCAGTATGCAGCTTGCCACCCCCAAACCTTGCCACCCCCAAACGTTTTGCAGGAAGTAGCGCTGTGAGAGTGCTTATGGGTTTGGCATCGTCCTGAGTTTGAACTCCATAGTTCTGAGGTTGAACTTTCCATCTCCATAGTGGCGCCGTCTGGGCGCCCCAAGAGCTGGCCACCCACCACAGGGCGGTGGTGAACATACTACAGTCATCTAAGTTCTTCTAATGCTAGACTCTAGATTGATCATAAGCCCGGAGGCTCGGAGTGAAATGCGATGAATGGATGTGATGATTGATGACTGCTCCATAAGTCAGTTGGAAGTTAGGCTTCTAAACTTTTTGTGCAATGCGACCAAAAAGCCAACAGGGTGGTTGATTTAACGCCCAACCTATGACAGCTGAGCAAATGCTTTAATGCTCATTCTGGGACATCAGGCTGTGAGTCTGCAATTATTGCTTTATATTTTTTCTGGTGTTTTACCACTTTATAAGCAACGCGAGGCAAGGCAGCAACACTGTCACAGGCGGTTTGCACATCACAGGCTGTTTTACTTTGTGTACTTCTCTCGCTTCGCTTGCGTCTTTCGCGTCTTGTTGATGTGACGATATGATGAAAGTGGCTTCACCAAAC
>CAMXCT020006817.1:136550-174050 GCA_947184155.2 Cladocopium goreaui
TATTGACTTGGACCCACCAAGTCACATCAACATCATGAATCGTTTGGGAATAACGATGCACAAACGTACCAAGTCTAGAATACTTAAACAATGGTTTGGACCCACCAAGCCGCATAAGCGTTGTGAGTCATTAGAGTCAGTCTAGACTAATCGAATATTGACTTGGACCCACCAAGTCGCATCAACATCATGAATCGTTTGGGAATAACGATGCACGAACGTTGTGCAACCAAGTCTAGAATACTTAAATAATGGTTTGGACCCACCAAGCTGCATAAGCGTTGTGAATCATTTGAGCATTACAGTACGAGGCTTTCAGTCTAGAATAATCGAATATTGATTTGGACCCACCAACTCGCATAAGCATCATGAATTATTTGGGAATAACCGTATAAGAACATTCTACAATCAAGCCTAGAATACCCAAATATTGACTTGGACCCACCAAGCTGCATAAGCATTGTGAATCATTTCATTTGAGCATTACAGTACGAGGCTTTCAGTCTAGAATAATCGAATATTGACTTGGACCCACCAAGTCGCATAATAAACATCATGCATCATTTGAGCATAACGATACAAGAGCCTTGTACAATCAAGTCTAGAATACTTTAAAAACAAAATCCAACATCAAGCATGATAGAAAGGCTTGGCCCAACGCTAATCAAATCTTTTTAGAATTTTATATAACATTCGAAAATTGATTTGGGCTGACCAAGTCACATAAGATACATCAAGAGCCAAACATGTATCCAATTCTAGAACAGTTTCAGTTGCAAGCGTCATCATACCATTGAATCCAGGCAATCACTTGTGAGGTCAAGGATTGGCGCTGGCTGTAGGTTGGAAGTTGTGAGCTTAGATTGAAGCAGTTGTCCTCGTTGTAAGCCACAGTCACGCCTGTTCAAAAGCCTTGCAATCTGAATTTGCGCACAGTGGCCATGAATTCTTGAGCGCTTCATTGAATTGGCTTGACAGGATCAAAGTTCCAAGGTCAGAAGTTGAAGGTAAGATGAACTTGAAATTCAAATCCTAGACAGTCCCAAAAGACTCAAGCAAAAAGTTGTCATGCATCAGAAAGATTTGTTAAGGAGTTCGAGTTAGAGACTCAAGCAAAAAATTGTCATGACGTCAGAAAGATTTGTTAAAGAGTTCGAGTTAGTGGCCACCACTTTCAGTAGAGCTGCATGAATGGCGAGCCCCCTTGGCAATTTGTTTGGCAAGATGGCTGAGAAAAGGAGCCAGTCTGACTCTGACCGCAATGTCAGCAGTTCAAGTGCCCTTGGGGTAGTCTTCAAGAGGATGGGTTCGAACACATCAGAAGGAAGAGCCAGAGACAGTGACAATGCTGGTGTGAAGCCAGCGCTGACTAGTGCATTGATCCAAGAAGTGGCAGCCAAGGAAAGAGTTTCTTCCAGCTTGGCAGTGGCAGATCACAAGAAGAGACGCTACAACAATAGCAGGAGACAAGCTCTGGCCCAATCAAAGGCCAAAGGGAGGAAAGGAGTTGCTCAGTCCAGAGCAAACAAGGAGCGTGTACAAGCTCACGTTTCCAAGAAGTGTCTTTGCAGTCTAGAGACATGTTTCAGCCAGTTTCAATCCATTCTGCTTGACCTTCTGGCCTTGCTCTCGCTGTTCAGCGAGCAGTCAAAGGGTGTCCGGGATTGCATTTTGCGGAAGTGCATTGGAGGGCGGAATGTGTGCGTCATGGGATTAAGAATGTCTCTGGACTGTTTCCGGGCGCTGTTCCAGATGGGCAAGATGCAGGCGGAGTCACTGGCGAAACAGGATTTTCGAGTGGATGGCCGGTTGAAGGGCAATCCAAAGAAGCCTCGTTCGAAAGTGCAGGAGAAACAAGTGCGGCTCTATCTCATTACGGTCTACAGCCGTTGCTTGCCAGACTTATATACATACATTTTCACTGACTGAACATGGAAGGGCCCTCTATCACTATCTCTTGTGGGTTTGGTCTCAGTTCCAAGCGAAACCAAGGTCTTGGGGAGACCTTGCCCAATAAGTTCCATGGGAAGTGGCAGCGAAGGAGGCGGAGACGCTACATTGGAGCTGATGATGCAACCGAATCGTCAGAGTCTGATACACCTCCACCAGCCGATGACTCCGCTGAAAGAATTTTAGCTGACAGGACTTTGTTCACACGATACATTGACTCTGGTCTTGGAACTGATCTGGCTGGCCTTCCTGTCCGTTACTTGGCGCCTGGATCGGTACGGGATTTGTGGAGAGACATGAAAGCCACTGGCCAGACTGTAAGCTACTGCTCCTTCGTCAGGACTTGGGATGCTTTTAAGAATATCTTGCGATTCAGAGCCAAGGGCGACTTCGCTCAATGCGATCAATGTGCAGAGCTGCAGAAAAACATCAAGAACTCACGAAGGCAAGGGTACAGATCTTTGGTTGAGAGCACCCAGAGGCTGCATGTCCACTATGCCAATGTGGGGCGTTCCAGAGACATGGAAGAAAGTCTGAGAACAATGTTACCCACAGCGGCTCGGCCATGTCTGTTTATAGTAACAGACGGGATGGACCAGAGTCACTGGTCCATACCCAGAATTCAAGGCTGGCGGGGGCCCAAGGGATTGTCTGGGCCAAAAATACGCAGACCGCGCTGCAAGATGCAGGGCTGTTGGGCATTTCACCATTCCATTGATTTTTTCATTGCAGACCCAGTCCAGGCCCATGACGGGTCCATGACTTGCGAAGTCCTGGCACGGTGTTTGGAAAATTGCCAGGCAACAGCGCGATCTCGTGGATTGCAACTGCCGGCCGAACTCGTTGTCCTCACGGACAATACCGTCCGTGAGAATAAGTGCCAGACCTTGATGATGTTTCTCGCCCATCTCCAACAGAGGGCCTGCTTTCAGTCCGTGGCCTTTGTCCAGCACATCAAAGGCCACACGCATAACATCTTAGACCAACTTTTTGGTGTCATTTCACGGGCATTCCAATTCTGTGATTACTTGCCTGACATTTGGGCAGTGGCGAAGGAGGTGGAGGCAATTCTTCGCAGACCAACATTGAAAAGCTTCCTTGGGGCTGCCGAGATCCATGTCTCTGTTCTGGAGTCTGTGCGAGACTGGGCAACTTACATGAATGGATTCGGCATCAGCATCTCTGGTGGGCTCAAGCTGGATCTGACGGCCAACCACTGCTTTATCTGGCTTTGGAGTCCCTGGGTTTTGACGTGCTTTGGCAACTTTTTTTGCTTTACAGTGATTTGTTTGAACTTTGTGTCCCTTTACGCGTTAAAGTTTAAAAATCCACCCCCCTGTAAGAGTGGACCTCAGGAAAAGATGTTCCGCGGGATGACTTGGAGATTTTACAGCCTCGCACAGCTACTGGAAGGTTGCTGGGCATTGAGCCTAACGGGCTGGACACCATCATGATCGTCAAGAGATACTTGTGGGATACCAACATAAGCCAGTCCCTTCAAGTCACCATCCCGCATGGGTTCCTGGATCGTTTCTTGCAGCAGTTTGGTCGTGCTCCAACGGCGGTGCGGCCTGCAAATGAGCCGGCAGATGCACAAGGCTGGCTGCGGTGTGCCTTGATTTTGCTGGACAGCCAGGAGGAAAGTCGGGTTGTTAGATCCATCCGGTATTTGCAGGACTTGGCTGCAGGACGCCGGGGGAACAATGTGAACTTTCCACCACTCACTTGGTTACATCAATGCGCTGGAGACCCCGAGCTGTCCATGACTTTGCGCCGTCCATGCAATTTGCCAGTCCTTTTGGTGCCTGGGATGGAAACCAATGTGCACATGAGGGGACAGTGAGCGGATTCTTGTGAACATCTTGTGATCGGTTGTGCTTTGACCAACCTGGCCTTCTGGACAAAACGGCAATGCAGTGCCAGCAGATAGATTCTGTTTTCTATCTTGAAGATGCAGATATGCAAACAGTTTGGAACCATGAGTTTATTTGTAGCCCGGAATGTGAGTCAATGCGAGTCACTCAATCCAAATATCCCAAGATATCTCAAGCACAGTTTGTGTTGCATCTTGGAAGCAGGTAGGTGTTATCTTCCTAGAGTTTTTGGTTCAAGTTCTGAGGGCAGGCATTGATTGTCAAAGGCTCAATGCCTGGTAAACGCGCTTCTCGTGGTGGAAGCGGAGGTGCCCCTAAGCGTGGCAAGCCAGCGTCGCCCGAGTGGGTAGAGGCTGAATAAGAATCATCATGTTCATTTTTGATTGGTGTGTACTTGTGTTTCATATCCTTCTGGTCAGTACCTTTAGTCATCTTCAGTTTTTTTCAGTGCTCCGGCTCAAACTTGCCTGACTGGCAACTCAATCATGTTGCAAAGCCTGTTTCAATCCATGAGCCAGCGTGGTCAGCGCGCTGCTCCCCAGGAACCTGCCGGTGCCTCACGACAATCATTTTGGGCTCGAATGGCCAATTCCCGAAGGAACCATGATGATGATCGCAGCCGCAGCCCGCGCAGGTTGCCCGCTGCTGGCAGTCACATCGTGACACAGATCTCAGATGTGAAGGACACATTTTTATTGCCGAAGCACATTGTCGGCTCCATGGCTTCGCATTATGGTGAGGACAGAGTCAAGCAAGCGTTGATGAAGTTGAAGACTGGCAGCCTGACTACAAGCTTTACAGGATGTGGAGTGGCAGAGGCAACCATCGAAGCTTTAGCCAAGACTCAGGGTGTCGATGTCAACCTGGGCCATGCTCTTGATTGGGATTCCAGTTGCCAAAGTGTGATTCGCTGCAGGTGGCCGAGTCGTTGTTGCTTTGGAGATATCAAAGACCTGGTGAGAGGCTTGAAAGAAGGCAAGGGCAAAAGACCTCCAAGCTGCTCAAGTTTAGCCGAGAAAGCTCATTGCTACACACACCAGCGAATGTGCAGCTGCCAGAGTGTGACGACTGGGGGCCTCGATGTTGAGCTAGCTGGACCAGTTTGCCCACCATGGAGCGCTTTTGGCAAGGGAAAGGGCACCGATGATCCACGATATGAAAGCCATGAGGCTTTCAGGGTTGCTGAAAGTGTTTTTTGTTTTGTTTCAAAATTTCAGGGTGTTGGTTCCTTTTTTCTTGTACCGTTGCATGATGGCAGAATGGGCCCTGGGAAGGCGTGGCTGGCAAAGGTGCGACGGACTGCGCCTCATGTCCTGATCTTCGAGAACGTGGAACGGTACCCGGAGGAATTGATCATGGGAAGCTTGGGGGACATGTATGAGATCTCAAAGGCGACGCTCAACCCACCAGAAGTCTTTTCGATTCCTATGGCGCGACCCAGACAGTACTACCTCCTTTACAACAAGCACAAAACGAAATGGGTTGGTCCTGCTGAAGTTGGTCCTCCTCTTTGCTGCTCATGGCTGGAGTGTGTGCAGCCTTGCATGATCCAGAAGCCGGCGAGTCTCAGCCCGTTGATCTATACGGCAGACCCGGATTCCGAGTCCACTCGAAAGATGACCCCCTCCGAATCCAAGCATCTCAAACAATACCAGGCTATGGTCAAGAACAAGGAGCTTCGGAGCAATGTGACGGTATTTGATTTGAGGCAGTCATCGGGGCGGCCTGTGACTTCCTTGAGTGACGGGAGCCTTCCAACGTTAAGGACAACAAGCAACAGCTTGTATTTCCCAAAGAAGAGGCAGTTCCTTTCAGGAATGCAATTGCTTCGAGCGCAAGGGTGGCCAATCCATGAGTCCGATTCAGCAGAGCTTGGCCTTGACCACATCAAGTGGCCAAGCCATTTGAGCAATGCGCAGAATGTGGAGATGGCAGGAAACGCCATGTTCGGACCTTGTGCTGCTTTGGCAGTGCTAACGGCGTTGATGTTTGTGGAGCGTAAGGAGTTGTCCTGAAAAACTTGGTCAATTCCTAGCCGAAGGGACCTTGACTGGCTGTAGTTGTTCTAACAACTTCACTCATTGCATGCGTTGGCATTGATAAAAAAAAACCAGGGGCGGTCAAGCAGTCGCTGTCCTTGTTGCATTTCATTTCACTGCAATCATTTTTAAGGATCGACCAACAAGACTCCATCATGCACACCAATCAATGAAACTAACTGTATGTGTACATCATTTAGATTCATTTATTTTTTTGAAAGTGGATTGTGCTGACGCAGGGTGTCATCAACGCTGCTACGGAGGGAAAGGATCACCCTTGTTTGTGGGCTTTGGAGCAGTACAAGAAGCCAGCAGGCGCTCTCGAGACTGAACTGATGAACATCTTCAACAAGTACATTCCAGAGTATTCCGAGGTGTCTCCACCCAACACTGTCAGCCTTGAAGCGTTCATTCTGACTCGGACTCAAATCCGTGGACCAGGCGTTTTTAACTTTTCTAAAGTTTCGTTTGCTGCCTTCCAACCTTTTCATACTGAAATGTATACTTTTTTGTTTGTGTACGTACGTTGAAGGCATTGCTTTCACGTGTTGTGGATGGAGCTTCATGCTTTCAAGGAAAAAAGGCTTTGTGAACCCCTGCGCTGCAGGTGATTCGGACGTTGTCACGGATCTCCCACGGTGGGTTCAATGGACCAACTGCCTCACTGACATTTTGCGAAACCCTGCTGGGTACGACAGCAGAGAAGGCATTTCTGTCATGGCAGAGAAGACTGAGGGTAAGGTCAGCTTGGTCGGCAAAGGCTTCTCGCGGGTCACTGCCTTGGTGTTTGCGGTGATTAAGGGGGCAGATTGCATCGAGAACATGGACCCTGACACCGAAGTGCAGAAGGCTGAGCAGGAGCTGGAGCTGTGGCAAGCGTGACTTGGCTCTTTTGGTTGAAGCATTTATGCGTTTGGTTTAAATGTTGATTCTGCTGTTCAACCCAGGTTTGTCCGAGGTGTTGTTATTCTTACACTTTTTTCCTTGGCATGTCTTGGGGTTCTTGAGGCCCATTTTCAGTGCAACGCAAGTTGAATTCAGAAAGTTATAGACATGTTTCCAGTCAATTTCCCCGTGTTTTTTTTCTTTTGGTGAGCTTGGTACATTGGCAAAAAACAACCTATTTTCCGGCGAGGTTCCGTTCCCAAAGTCAATGATTCTTACAGGCCGGTCCATTTTCCGGCGAATTTCCGTTCCCAGAGTCAGTGATTTTTGGGAGGCCCGTCCCTTTTCCGGCGAGTTTCCGTTTGAGGAGTCAGTGTTTTCGGGAAGATTGCATTTTCTCCGGCGAGTTTCCTGGAAACTCACCAGAAACTTTTTGAAGCGCTATAGAAACTGTTTGAAATGCTGTTTAAGTCCAAGAAAGCTTTTGACACCCTTTGACCTTGAAATGGGGGCATTCCTCACCAGATTCTCGACCCAAAGTGTAACATTCCTCACCAGATTCTCGACCCAAAGTGTAACATTTTTTTTCTGGTGAGTTTCCAGGAAACTCGCCAGAAAAACCCACACATAGTATATAAAACCATGCCCCTGCATGTTTTCACTTTGTAAATTGTGGCCTAATATACAGAAAACTTTGACAGCAAGCACAAGTTATCAAAACGTGGCTCATGTTAAAAGCACAATTTTCTGGTGAGTTTCCTGGAAACTCACCAGAAAAAAAATGTTGAACTTTGGGTCGAGAATCTGGTGAGGAATGCCCCCATTTCAAGGTCAAAGGGTGTCAAAAGC
This sequence comes from Cladocopium goreaui, assembly GCA_947184155.2. Taxonomy (NCBI): domain Eukaryota; class Dinophyceae; order Suessiales; family Symbiodiniaceae; genus Cladocopium; species Cladocopium goreaui. The sequence continues at coordinate 144,148 of CAMXCT020006817.1, forward strand.
TTTCTTGGACTTAAACAGCATTTCAAACAGTTTCTAGCGCTTCAAAAAGTTTCTGGTGAGTTTCCAGGAAACTCGCCGGAAAAAATGCAATCTTCCAAGAAATCGTGGCTTGGTGAAGGGAAACTCGCCGGAAAATGGACAGGCTTCCAAGAATCATTCACTTGGGGAACGGAAACTCGCCGGAAAATCGGTTGTTTTCCACCAATCCCAGACCCAGCAAAGGAAAATTCATGCGAAAAACTTATGTATAGAAAGCATCGCGCCAATTTCCTGCAAGTTTCGACGGGAATGTTTCTGTGTTTCTTCCAAGCAAACCATGTGAAGGCCTTCATGACAAAAAATTGCTTGGCCGATGACTTGAAGACACTTTCCTTTATTATGCATTTCATTTCAATTAGAATTCCTGCCGGCTCCGTGCCGCCTTCCTCCTGCGGCCTGCCGCCTGCAAGAAATAATGCTGATCAATATGTCCTGTGAGAAATACTGCTGTGGGGCTTTGAAGTGAAGGATGATTTTTCAATTTGCTTTTTGGCCGTCCTTGAGGTTTCTTCGCAGCACTCGGACCATCTATGTGCAGCACAAGGAGATTGAAGATGACCGCCAAAGACTGTACGAAATGGCGCTTCAGAGTCAGATGCTCCAGGAACGCAGGCCCATGACAGTGGTCAGTTTGGCCATCAAGTTCAACGCTGCTTGCTTCGAACTGGGGAAGTTGCAGCATCCTGGTGTGGACGTTGACTCCTCCCTTCAAATCAAGCAACAACTTTTACTGGCAGCTATGGACGAGTTCGACTCCCATTGCACGACCTTGAACCGCACCTACATGCTGTCCAGCTTGCAGAGGGATGCTGTTTTCCACCTGGTTTTGCACAGTTCCCCGACGTTCTTGAGATCAATCCAGGGTTTGCTGGACACAGTTCCAGAGAAGACGAATCCATGGAAATTGAAGGTGCTACAAACAAAGCGATGGATTCTCGGAGGCCAATCCTCCAAGGTGACAGTGCAAGACCAACTCACAGTGTGGGCGCAGGTCCTCCAGATGAATCAAGTTAAACAGTGCTTGCTGGCGGAGATTGTCAACTTCGAGGTTCGAAGGGCCCTGCGAAGTGGAAGAAGCAAGTCCCTCACGCTGGAAAAGTTTATGGAGCTGTGTGATTATTCTTGCTGGGTTGGCCATTGCCTGTCGAACCCTCCTTTGGATGATCCGAAAATGCTGGCAAGTGTGCGGAGCCGATGCAACCCAGCTTTAAGTTAAGTAACTTTCATGTGCGCCTGACCAAAAAGTGTCCAGTGGTACTAGTCATAATAGACTCCGGACTTTACCATCTTTTTTAGACCATGTTTTCTGCATCCAATGAGTCTGAGGCATTGAAGGAGAGTACTTGGCCCAGTTTCGGATGCAAATCGCTTTGAAAAGCCCAGAGTGGACCGCTGAGCAGTTTCCATGGCCAGGAATGGATCCTTCCACCTCAACAGCGGTGATGAACAATGACATTGAGTCCTTGAATGAACAGCAACAGGAGTGTCAGTTCAAAGCCGACGTTCTGGGTTTGAACACAGACTGCTGCAGGATTTGCAAGCACTTGTCTGAGGTTGAGTCAAACACCAAAGCCAAGCAGGTTGCGCAAGCTTCCTGGGTTCGAGGCCAAATTCACCAAGGGCGAGTCCAGGTGGTAGAACCATTCATGCAGTCGAATTGTATGGTGAAAGCGGGCGAGACCATTGCATCCCTGAGCCACTGGTGGGGGAAGTTCAGTCAAAATGCTGCAGCAGTGTCTGGCACTTGCTTGAAAGTATTTTACTGCGATTGCCACAAGTTCGCCAGGATGAGCGACGATGCCATGAACTCAATGTTCGAGATGCTTCAGCAGTTCACATCTTCTGATCCCAAGAGCTCCGCTGCGATCATTTTGGTGACAACAGTGGCTTCCAAGAAGAGACTCACAGGTCTGGCTGGGGGCTGTTGGCTTCGGCAGCGTAGGGATCGATTCCAAGAAGAAAGTAATATATAACATGCAGAAAGGATAGATGCAGATAAAAGAAAAATGTATATAACATGCAGAAAGGATAGATGCAGATAAAAGAAATTTGTCGATGTATTTTACTTTTCAACTTTTTGAATGACTTGTCTTTAACTATACTTTGATTGTCAGGAGACCGCGCAGAGCGAGCGAGGTTGGAAATGCGTGCAGAGAACAAGGGCTTTGTACCGGTTCTCACCAGTTTGAAGATGAATGAAGGCCCACTTCACGGGAATGACTCGCGCCAGGTTTGCTACGATGTATATGTGTTGCTTCCAGAGGCTGCAGGTGAAGATTCTTTGTTTGCGTCCAGCTATCTGGTCAGACGCCGTGCCACAATGCGGGATGCTCAATGGCTGCCACCCTCGGACTATGCCCTCCAAACCACTCCTCAGCCTGGCGCTCCAACCACTGCTGCCAACTTGTCGCTGGAGAAGAGGGCCATGAATTTGTTGGCTGGTCAGGACGTTCCTGCTGTCCTTTTCGACAGCCTTCTTCACACATCGGATGGCGCTCCCAAGCCGCTTCTCACCAAGCGCTCTGATGTGGTTATCCTATTAAACTGGACACCCTATGAGGGTGGCCCAGAAACGGCTTGCCTGCGTGCCAATCTTCAGGGCCCAAGTGCTTGGAAGTGTTGTAGCCTGACCTTGGACACAGAGAGTGGAAAGATGTGTGAGGCCCGCTTGGCGCGCAGCCTTTTGCTGGATTGGAAGACTGGAAACCACCAACTGATGCCAAAACCACAGCTTGTGTTTGAGGCAGAGCTTCCGCAGCATGAGGTGGAGAAGTTCAGGGGGACAGAAATTTCTGGTTTGACCATCATGAAAATGAATGGGGCTTTGCCAGAGATACCTGCAGAGGTAAGACGCAAATGGAGCAGCGACCCAGTCTACGCAACAGAGTGGATTGCGGAGTTGAAGAAGTGCGACGAACTACTGACGTCCCCAGAGGCGCTCAGGGCCGGGGGCTCATCTGAGCCAGCAGCGGCGGTTGCTGCTGCTGCGGATGGCGTGGCTGGTGGTGGAAGCCTCCCTGATGATTGGGTGCCAAAGCCAAAGGAATCTTTGAAGAACATCACCCACACATGCACCAGTGACATTGAGAACCTCTCACTGCACATTGTCCAGTCGGAGGGTGATGAGAATCCAACTATCTACCTTGAGGCCAATGAGGACATGACAGTCCCGACCAACAAGCCCGTGTTCAAGGTGGGGGCATCAGACTGGTTCAAACCTCCAAAGAGCACTCGGCTCCTGGCAAATGAAGCGGAAAGGAGCTTGTACCTGTTCGAGGTTCGATCTGACCTGGTGAAAGTAGCTTGGTTTGCTATGTATGATTATTTTCAAGGGGTTGCTCAAGCCAGCTTTTGTTTTGCATTGATACTGTGGATTGTGGGCCATAGCCATAGCCAAATAGCAAGCCCAGGTTGTGGTGGAGGTTCCTGGCAACCCCAACCTTGAGCCAGCTTCCATCCGTGATGTCCTACACGAGGCTGAGGCATCGGGGGTGATTGACTTGTCGCTATGGGGGCACACTTGTGCCAGGCCTGGGGGAGCAGCAATGACTGGTGGTGAGGTGGATCACTTTGTGATTGCCCCAATTGCTGCGGATGGTGAGGAGAGTGCTGTCAAGTGGGTCTTCCGCCCCAAGCCCATTGAGATGCAGAATGCCCGCGCCTCCAACCTGTTGAACGTGCTCCCCAAAAAGGCCATCATGGACTCTCCACGAGTCCTTGTGACCTGGACCATCACGATTGATGAGGCCCAAGCCATGATGGTCCCTAAGAAGCCGGAAATCTTCTTGCGGGAGAATGTACCTCTGGGCAAGGGCCAGGTGGTGCGAGTCGTGTAACTGTGCAATACAGCGCCATGCTCTCAATGGTTACTCACTGACTGCAATCGAAGCGTGATTGGTGCCTTGCAGGAAGTGTTTGGTTTTTGGACAGTCACTGCTGTAATCGAAGCGCCGTTGGTGCTTTGAAGCAAGTGGCGTGCGTGGCTTTTGCAGAAAGCCTAAGCTCTGGCTGGTGGGTGCAAAAAGGGCTTTCGAACAATGCTGCGCGCCACATTGATGATTTCAGTTTGATGTTTCCGGTTTCCAACTTATTTGAACATTGAATCTGATTTCATGCATGTTCATTACGCTTGGCAGACTTTCAGTCCGCATGTGTTTCATGTAGCGCCCTGTGTGCAAGCTTGACTGACCATTGTGCCAACGGAGCTGTTGCTTCAGTGATTCAGAGCGCCAACCGATTTCATTGCATTTTTTTTGCCATGGATGTTAGAGACTGGCAGCAACTAGAGGATGCTATGCTTGCAGGGCAGGTTGCGAGGCCTGCGCGACAGTCTGCTCTGCGGAACCCATCCTCTGGGTCAGTGGGCACTCCACAATCTCATGGGCAAGCATCATCGCCATCGGCAGCGACACAGTCGCATTCGCCATCTAGTCTGGGATCATATTTTGCATCCTTCAAGTCGTCGGCGACCAGCGCTGCTGCTGTGAAATTTGGGAAAGAAGCGCCAAAGAATACCAAGAAGTCGGAGCAGGAGGATGACAAGGGCAAAGAGAAGAATGAGAAAGGTGAAGATATTCGAAAGTCTCTTGAGACCCAACTTGCACAAGTCGCTGCGAAGTCAAAAGCTGCAAAATCGAAGGCAAAGCCTGACAAGTTGAAGAGGCCTGCTGCAGCTCCGAAGGTTTTGGGTTCAGCCAAGAAGAAGGCTCAGACAGGTGATGAATGCAATCAACCAGATGATGCTGAGTCTGAGGCAGAGAAGGAGAGTCAGAAAAAGAAGAAGGCGCACAAGAAACCTGGTGTGGGTCAGAAGGACCAGGTGCAAAAGAAACCTAGTGCGGGTCCAAAGGCTGTGCCAGTCAAGAGGCCCCAGGAAGAGAAAGAGGCGCAGCCAAAGAAGAAGGTGTCTAAGAAGTCTAAGACATCCAGTGGGAGTGCAGCAGAGGTTGTGCCAGATGAAAAGCCGCAGGAAAATGACCAAGAGGAGGATGCAGAGGAAGAGGGAAAAACGGAGGATCCTGTGTGCGATCCAAATCAAGAGCAAGAGCGGTTTGATGTTGGAAGCTTGAAACTCAACGGCACCATTCAACAGCAGAAGACGCAGTTCTCGAAGAAGGCCCAGGAGTGGTATGTGAAGCAGGGCTATCCCAGAGCTGAAGCCTACAAGTTGGCAACTGCTGATTGGATGAAAAGCCCGCAACGTAGTGCCCTCATTTCCTTCATGCCCGTCCACGAGCAGGTCCGCCGTCGTTTCCGCAAGCCAGACACAGATGTTCCAGCTGCTCCTGCTGAAGATTCTCCAGATACTCCAGCTGCTCCGGATGCTCCAGATGCTCCTGCTCCAGATGCTCCAGAAGAAGGAGGACCAGGAGCATTCGATGTTGATTGAGTAGTTTTGATTCTCAGGTGACCCAATGTCTCCCGGGTCCAGTCTGCGAGAATTTGTGAGACATGCATCATGACAGACGGGAGAAAGCAACAGCCGCGGCGTGGAAAAAAATGAAACAATTCCAATCAGCTTCGCATCAGCTTCCCATCAGCTTTGCATCAGCTTCGCCATTGTTCTTGAGTGAGTCACTCATGAGGTTGAGTCTCAAGGCCTTTTCTCAGGACACTGATTTTGATATTCGTTGCTGGTCATTGCGAATTAACAGACAGAAAGTTGACAAACAGAAAGTGATATCCTCAGGCCAGTGGAAAGTATCTATACTATATCTATCCTTTTCTCAGGATTGTGTTTAGTTCCACCGTTTGGTAGATTGCAAGTGAACATGCAGGATGGATGAAAATGAGCTGCAGGCAAAATTTCGCTTTACATCGCTTTGGACTTGGAGTCTATCCATGACAAGCTGAAATTCAATTCAGCGCCACTGTGTTTGCTGGAACCTGTTTTTTTTGGCGGCTTCCAAACCTAAGAGGAGCTAAATGCAGCATAGTCTGAATGACTGAAACCAACACGAAACAATGATGATCATGATCATGATGCTGACAGTGGTGTTGTCAATGATGATGATGGTGATGATGACAACCTTCTTCGAATCATCGTTTGTTGCTGCTTGATGGAATTTGATATGTTTTCAGCTAAGTTGTTTTGATCATCGCTTGTGGGAATTGTCTTGATCTTAAAGCACGATTGACTTGGACCCACCAAGTCCCTAAGTATGAAACTGACTTGGACCCACCAAGTCTATATATAATTCAACAATCAACTGAGACATTAGGACTGCCAGTAGATTGAATATTTGACTTGGACCCACCAAGTCCCTTATTGCATACATTGCACCCCACCAAGCCCCAATGTAAAGCAAACATTACAATTCATGTGATCACAGTGATGGCCAAACCATCATTATCCATTTGCTTTTTTGAGTCCATCAGGCTCAGGGTAAGATCATCAAAGGAGCTTGGACCTTCAAACACCAACATTTCAGATGGTCAAAGGGGACCTGAAAGACTCGAATTTGAATTGGTAGAAGTTCCTGGCCTGCTGTTTTTTTTCAATAAAGGTGATTCTTGCAGCTTTGTTATGGGGTTGGTTCCTTTGATTGAAATCATTGTCCAAGGCTTTTCGTGTCCTAGGCCGATTACCATCACTGTTTCTAGGGTCAATTTGAAATCGTTTTTTGGACTTGGATTTGTTTCATTATTTTGCTTGGTGCAGGTGGCCACCTAGGGTTACTTTGAAATCTTTTTTTTGGACTTGGGTTTGTTTCAAGCTTTTGATTGAACTAGGGTTCATTGAAACTCGTTTTTTGGATTTGAGTCAGCTTCATTTTTTCGCTTGCCCATGCAGGATGGATGACAATGAACTGCAGGCAAAACTTTGCGCAAACGAACTTAGCTTTATACAGTGCTTTGGACTTTGGACTTGGAGTTTGCTTGAACCTGTTTCTTTTTTTTGGCGGCTTCCAAACCTAGGAGGAGCTAAATGCAGCATAGTTTGAATGACTGAAACCAACACGAAACGATGATGATCATGATCATGATGCTGACAACGGTGTTGTCAATGATGATGATGGTGATGATGACAACCTTCTTCGAATCATCGTTTGTTGCTGTTTGATGGAATTTGGTATGTTTTCAGCTAAGTTGTTTTGATCATCGCTTGTGGGAACTGTCTTGATCTTAAAGCACGATTGACTTGGACCCACCAAGTCTATATATAATTCAACTAATCAACTGAGGCATTAGGACTGCCAGCAGATTGAATATTTGACTTGGACCCACCAAGTCCCTTATTGCATACATTGCACCCCACGAAGCCCCAATGTAAAGCAAAAAATACAATTCATGTGATCACAGTGATGGCCAAACCATCATTATCCATTTGCTTTTTTGAGTCCATCAGGCTCAGGGTAAGATCATCAAAGGGGCTAGGACCTGCAAACATCCAACATTTCAGATGGTCAAAGGTGTTTAGGACACACAAAAGCCGTGAACGAGTTCAAAGGGGTCCTCAAGGTGAAAGGGGTCCTGGCCTAGAAGCGAAATTAATCTTTGGGGCTTCGCGCGGATAAGGAACATTTTTGGCCAGGACCTTGTTAGCCTAGTTCAATCAAAAAGATGAAGCAGACCCAAGTCCAACACATGGAGTTCAAATTAACCCTAGAAACAATGACGGTGCTCAGCTTAGGACACACAAAAAAACCGTGAACATCAATTTCAAATAAACAAATCAAGTCCAAAAAACGATTTCAAATTGATCCTAGCTTGCAGTTGCTTTGCTTAAGATAAATCAAACAAGCCCCAAATTCAAAAAGCTCAATTTCAAGAACCCGAAAAAATAAAGATTGCTTTGCCCCTGACTTCCAACCAAAGAATACTCACTGGCTAAGGTGATGTCAATTTACTAGCTGACATCAGCAATTTGCAACATTGTGCCTCAGGCCAAGGGCCAAAGATCTGACCATGACAAAGGACGCGAGCAGCAGTATGCAGCAGTTTTTTTTCTTTTGGAACAGTTGTGCTTGTTGCCCACATGAAACAGGTTCTCGACTGAGTTTGTTGAAACAGGTTCTCGACTGAGTTTGTTGGTTTCTGGCAGTGAACTCTGGCTCAATTTTTGTGTTTCCTACAAGCCTTGCCCATTATGGCCAGCGCTGCTCCTGCTGCTGCTACCACCCCGATCTCTCGCCGCCAGTTAATCCGGCTACTCTACGCAGCTAGGAACGAGAAGGCTTGCTTGAGCTGCTATCTTGGATTCTTCAGACCCTACCTTGCCGAGACTTTTGATTGCAATAATGACAAGCAACACACTCACACATGACATACCTACACCAGTGGTTTTGAATCATGTTGACCCCATGTTGACATATAATACCAATGCCATGGTCATCATTTTGACATGTGTCTCCAAGGGAAGATGTGGCAGTCAATGCGGTGTGCCATGATTGCTCCTGTGAGATTCAAAGCCTGAAAGCTGACGAAGCTGATTTGGCCAAGAAATGGCGAGACCTGGTTGTTTCCTTGTTGCAGTAAGACTGCATTCGCGCCAGAATCTTATCAGGGTGGAAAATGATTGAGGAGTGATTGAGCTGCCCAGCTGAACAGTATGTCACATGTTGCATGGTTCACATGTTCATGAAATCAAAGAAAATTTGCGCGTTGATTGAGTGATATTGAGTGTGAACCGCACTTACAATTTGTGTGCGGAGCCTGTCACTCGGTTGGCCTCGTTTGTTCAGTCTTTTAGCGAGAGTCAGTCAGCACCTGACCTTCAAACCACAAATTCCTGATTTGTTGATGCGTTGATACTTTGACCCTGACATCAGACATCAGAATCATCTCTTTATTTAGTGGTCGGTGGAAGTAAGTTCACCTGAGCCCCAAGCGGATTGACATCTTTTGTTGAATGATTTGCAGCAGCTGCTCAAATTTGAATTCCAAAGGTTTTGCTACCAGTTTGCTTGACCGGTGGGTGATTGCACCATGATGTTGTTCTTGGGTGATAGAGACCCTGCGATGTTGCAGATGCTTGTCCTGTGGTCGATGGTGGTCTTGCTTTTCATCATCACAGTGCTTTACTTGATTCACGCTGTGGGGAAGCTAGAAAGACAACTTTGGTTTCTGAATCAGAAGCTCCACACTGTTCAATGCCAAGCAAAGGCGGCAAAACCAGATGTAAGTCACCAGCTGCTGCCTGAGAGCGCCCGCAAGCGCTTGTGGTTGGTTTTTCAATCGATCCTGCACCACAGGGATGTGGCATTGATGATGGATGAGCTTGAGACGGCCGATTCTTTGACTGAAAATGTGAACGTGCTATGTGAGGTTCTTGAACTTGAAGAGATGTAGCATCAAGATCAAATAGCATCAAGTATAGTCGAGTTTGACAGCTGGGCAATGTCAAAAAGAGTCACAGCGCTGATTATCAAATAGATTCAGGTTGCCAGCGTGTTGTCCGATGTATCCAGCTGGTTGCAACTTACATCTTACCCAGTTTGTGCTATCCAGGAGCGACTCTTCGAATGCGACAGTCACTCGGATATCCAGGTCAAATCAACTTTGTTGTGGATGAAATGATTTACTTGCTGCAAATATTTTTTTGCAGCTTGGACTTGGTCAAACCAAGTCATTGCAGGTAAATGGAAATTTTACTTGTGACTTGGAATAACGGCCAAGTCAGTAAAGACTTGGACCCACCAAGTCAGTATGATTCAGTGTGTGATATAGAAACGGAAACAATCGCTTCAAACATGGTTTGACAATGATACAGACATATCTATATAGCTTATTATGTTCAATCCAGCTCACTGCTCTATCAGGTGAAGCACATCTTCGAGGTTTGGACGTCAAGAGTTGTGAGCGAATGTTTTCAACATCCCGATCACCTTTCAATTTTTTGGGCCATTGTGAAAAGCCGTCTGGCCCAGCTTGCCACAGGTGAGTGGGATGCTGGTCAGGGTCAAAGCCTGAGTATGAGGTTTTTGAAAATTGAATCTGACTGAACTGAGGCTTAGCTTGCTGTGTGTTTTCACGGTTTTTCTTTGGCATGTCACAGTTTGAAGTTCATCTATAAGAGCTGCAGGTCAGCTAATTCAGCTATGTGGCCTTCAGCCTTTCTTGGAGATATGCCAGATAAAATGCCATGAGATATGATAGAATACCAGAAGATATACCAGATAGAATGCCAGAAGATATGCCAGATAGAATGCCAGAAGGTATGCCAGATAGTATGCCAGATAAAATGTCAGATAGAATGCCAGAAGATATGCCAGATAAAGTGTCAGAATGTTTGCCAGATAGAATGCCAGAAGATTTGCCAGATGATATGCCAGAAGATATGTCCAGATAGAATGCCAGAAGATATGCCAGAAAATAAGCCAGAAGATATGCCAGATAGAATGCCAGAAGATATGTCAGATAGAACGCCAGATAGAATGTCAGATAGAATGCCAGAAGATTATGCCAGATAAAATGCCAGAAGATATGCCAGATAGAATGCCACAAGATATGCCAGATAGAATGCCAGAAGGTATGCCAGATAAAGTGCCAGAATGTTTGCCAGATAGAATGACAGAAGATTTGCCAGATAGAATGCCAGATAGAATGCCACAAGATATGCCAGAAGATATGCCAGATAGAGTGCCAGAAGATATGCCAGAACATATTGCAGAAGATATGCCAGGTAGACTGCCAGAAGATATGCCAGAAGATATGCCAGGTAGAATGCCAGAAGATATGCCAGCTAGAATGCCAGAAGATATGCCAGATAAAATGCCATGAGATATGCCAGATAGAATACCAGAAGATATACCAGATAGAATGCCAGAAGATATGCCAGATATAGAATGCCAGAAGGTATGCCAGATAGTATGCCAGATAAAATGTCAGATAGAATGCCAGAAGATATGCCAGATAAAGTGTCAGAATGTTTGCCAGATAGAATGCCAGAAGATTTGCCAGATGATTTGCCAGAAGATATGCCAGATAGAATGCCAGAAGATAAGCCAGAAGATATGCCAGATAGAATGCCAGAAGATATGTTAGATAGAACGCCAGATAGAAGGTCAGAAAGTTATGCCAGATAAAATGCCACAAGATATGCCAGATAGAATGCCCCAAGATATGCCAGATAGAATGCCAGAAGGTATGCCAGATAAAGTGCCAGAATGTTTGCCAGATAGAATGACAGAAGATTTGCCAGATAGAATGCCAGAAGATATGCCAGATAGAATGCCAGAAGGTATGCCAGATAAAGTGCCAGAATGTTTGCCAGATAGAATGACAGAAGATTTGCCAGATAGAATTCCAGATAGAATGCCACAAGATATGCCAGAAGATATGCCAGATAGAGTGCCAGAAGATATGTCAGATAGAATGCCAGAAGATTTGCCAGTAACAAAACGTCTTAATGATAAACTCGAAGTAAAGTAGTTTTTTTTTCTGAGAGCGTGTGTCTGACTTTGTTCCAGTCCAGTGGTGCCAGTCAGTTTTTCTCCATCGCACAAATGATTGATTGTCAAATGAATGAATATCAGCCTGTGGCGCCCAGCAGCTGCTCCAAAGCACATTTTTTATTTTTTTCTGAGTCATTGAGTTTGTTGTTTTTGAGTTAATTGTCGCAGTGATTGACACCAAATGTGCTGATGGTCGATATTGCCGACTTTCAAGGGCGAAAGCACGTTGACCGCTTGCTGATTTTGCACTCCTGTACCTTGTCTTGGATGTCTATTAGAGTTTGTGCAGACAAGTTTGATTGCTGATTCGCTGATTTTCTCGCGGACATTTTGCGAAGAAGTTTTTCCCTGTGGCACCAAGTCGTGGTTCACAGCCTGGCGGCTAGCCTCGAAGGGATTTCAATGCAGAGCAGATCATGGACGGGCAGCTTGGCTTCAGAGGATAGAGTTGAGTTTAGTGTTTGCTGAGTGTTTTCTGGATCAGTGTCAGTGTCTTGCATGGTTCAAGTCAACCTTGTTGAAATACCGTTGAGTCCAGGCTGGAAGATTCCATCGAAAACATGGCACGTCGCTTTGTGATCAATGCCGGTGTGCTGAAGAGGCTGTTTACTGAGTATCTTGGATGAATCTGATGCCGGAGGACGTGAAAAACATCATGCTGAAGAGGCATTGATCTGTTGCCTGTCCAAGGTATGTATGCAATATGGTCAAAATGCCAGCATGGATCATTGGTTCCTTGACTCCATATTCCGAATTCGGTGTCATCACTTCTTCGTCGCTTCCTCGTCAGTTTGCGCGTGTCTATGCGCCTTTGCTTGCATGCGACGTTCATATTGAGGAGCTGGGCCCGTGATTTTGGGATCCAATGGCATCGACGGCCATGAGGCCTGAGTCTGGTGATTTGGGAGTGTTTGATAAAACGTGGACGTGCAGTGTCATCCACCTTGTGGTTCCTGATTTCCCATGCAGCTTCATCTAACGGATTTTTTTGGCATTCATTACACACGTTGTTGGCATTCATCGCACACTTTTTGGCGTTCACTGCGCTGTTTCCTGAGGTTTAGATCCAATGTTGAGACGGTATCCCATGTTCTCGCCAGTGCCTCAAAACTTGCAAAGGATTGAGACGCAATCAGTTTGCAGTTTTTTGGCGACAGCATTCAAGCTTGAAGTCGCATTTCTGCAAAGCTGTCCTGGTGACAACACAGGATGGATGGCTCAGAATCGATTTTAACACCCCCGTCCAAAAAATACAAATACGCAGTGAGAATCTCAAGTCAGTGAATCTCACATTGGATCAACATCATTCATTATGGGGATAGTAAATTCCGTCCAATTTGCTGTCGCAATTCCAACAACAGAATGAAATGATGTAGAATCAACATCATTCATTGCTGAGTTAAACCTCATCCAAATTGAGTCACTGCTGATTCCTGGGTGCCATGTCATGTATTTCAGCTGCTGGGGCTTCTCTGGCTGGGTGCCGCATCCACAGCCATTGTCAAACCTGAAGAACCGGTCCACTGTCCAAAGAGAAGCTCACACGCAATTATTGTCAGCTGTATCACTTGGAATTCATTGATCTGAAAAAAAAAATCTGGACCAAAAATCTCCAAGGACAGGAGACGAGCTTTCAACAAGCGTCGCACTGGCAATTATGAGGCTGCAAAGCTGCAAATCATTTTTCACTGAAAGCATTTGCGGTGCTGCGTGTGTTTGTTGGTAGCTGCTTGTAATTGTGATATGTTTTTTTGATTGGGGTTCATCTCAATTGCCTTCGCCCAGGGTCAAACAGCTGAAGAAGCTGAAGAAGTCCCTCGGCCTTCATGTTGCTGATTTGTACATCAATCCACTTGAGATTGCACATGACGGGTGATTTGCTCATATTTTGGCGCGTCCCAAGGAGTCCACAATTGTGGAACGGGCTGTTCCACTTCCAGTGGGGCGGGTCATTTCGAGTGGGGCAGCGGCTGCTCCGGCAGCTCCAGCAGCTCCGTCTTCTCCGGCAGCTCCGGCTGCTCCGGCAGCTCCAGCAGCTCCGTCTTCTCCGGCAGCTCCGGCTGCTCCGGCTGCTCCAGCAGCTCCGGCTGCTCCAGCTGCTGCGAAAAGAGTTGCCTGGCTGCAGTTCAAGTTGCCTGGCAACAACAAATTCAAAGTTCTAGTTGCTTGCGAGGTAAAGGCGCCTCTGAAATTGGATCCGACCCCCAAAGTGAAGAAAAGAAAGCCGGCAGAAGCTTCTTGGTCCATTATGACATGTGTTGACTGCTTGATTGACAAATGACAAGTGATGTGTTGTTTGCTTGCCCATTGATTTTGTAGTTCCAAGGCTGCGGGTACATCTGGCGACCTCAAGGTTGAAGCTCCTGAAAAGGTAGTGCTTTGGCTTTGAATTGCTTCAAGTTTTCTTCAAGAGTCAGTTCACGGCAGTCACACGTTCCATTTGTTGTGACTGTGTTATGTTTCATTTTCTTGAATTTGATGTGACTGTGCCACTCATGAGCCAAGGCGAAGAGGTTCAAGGCAGCAACGCCGGGCCAATCTGAGAAGAAGCCCATCGCTGCGAAATCAAGGCCAGAGCCCAGACTTCCTCCACCGAAGGCGGGGCCGGGTTTTGTCCTTGGCGTGCTTTCTCTGCCGTCATTGTGACGACCGAATGTCATAATACAGAAGAGTTTAGAGGGTCTGTGTTTTGCTTCACTTTCAGTCAGTTGACTGCGATTAGTTTTGTTGCTTGTTTTTCCCTGCCATCGCGAGGAGTGTGATCTCAGCCACATCCTTGACCAGAACGGTGCAGCGATGTTCCCAGACTGCATGAAAAAGTCTTCCGTTCTCTGCGTCAAAAGTGTCCGTTTTCTGCTGTCGTTCTAAGGTCTAAGATCGTTGGACAAATTTGGTGTAGTGGCCTTTTCCAATACTCGGAACTGGTGCAGCTGTCTCCGGGACCCTGGCTCATTGTGAATGCGCAGGCACTGGAGAGACTTGGCTTTCATTCTCACTGCCACAATCATGTCAGACTTGTTCGGCTTTTGTGTTAGTCTCACTTGGCTTTTGATTTCTCACTTTCTCGGGATTTGTCGCTTTTGCTGTGTGCAATTTTTTTTTCCCCTTTGTCGATCTAAGGAATCATGAAGCGGCAAGGTGTCAAGTGATGGACCTGCCGAACTTCATGAAGGTCAAGCTGATGTTCTTGAACCCGAACTCGCCAAGCGCCAAGACATCGTTGTTGGAGGTGGCGAAGGAAGTGAACTCCGTGCTGAATCGCGGTGGCGGCACCATCGTGCATTGCAACGCAGGAGTGCATCGGGCACCTCAATGCACAGCAGCGCTGATCTCTGGATTGAAATCTGTTTCCTACAAAGCCGCTGTGACTTGGCTCATTGTGAAGACTTGGACCCACCAAGTTCAGCGCGGGCTACAAGTTACAGCTAATCACAAGGTCCCTGAACCCTCCAAAATATTGACCCGTGGGTGACAGATTTTGTTGCAAAAGCGTCTTTTAATTGGTTTTTTCAAGCAGCCAGTCCGTCAGTTCACTTTTTCTCTTGGCATCATTGGCTCGACTGAATGTGAGGTGCAGATGGTGGGACGGAAACGCACCCAAGCCAAATTCCATGTGCCAGGATGGCTTCTAGGCTGCAATAATCACTGGTCGATCGAAAGCCACAGTCACATGTCATGTCATAAATCTCATCCGTGCTTCCTGAGAATCTTTGTTGCATTGATTCAAGGTGTCTAGGTCCTGGGTGTTCGTTTCAGTTGAATCTGTGGCTGTTTGTTGTCCTGGTCATGGTTATTGCAGTGAGTCGTGCAAGAGATGGATTAGACTGGGCCAAAATCACATTCCGTTGGTTTGTGGGCGTGTCTTTGCTCAGGAGAAAAGGCAAAGGCGGCAAGGGCAAAGGCGGCAAGGGCAAACATGGCAAGTGCAAACATGGCAAGGGCAAAGGTGATGGAGATGATGATGGCTTGGGCCCCTTTGCAAAAGTGGTGGAAGACTGCATGGATGAGCTGCGCATGTGTTTTGCACGGGCCACTGCCAATTGACGCACGCGCCACTGCCAATTGAGTGTGAAAAAGTTGTCGCGCGCGCGTTTGGATTGTTTTTGGGGATGTTTGCCTTTGGATGTCAACACTGCGTCAGTTTGCATTGATCTGAAGTCACACGTACTTGCATTTTCACGAATATCCCGGGCCTGAGGCTCTACTTGTGGGTGCTGAGTCTTGGTGCCTGAGCCAACCGCCAGTCTCAGCGAAACCACGGACAATTTCTGATTGCAATGTTTCGTTATTGTGTTTTCAGTTCACCTTTTTGCGTGTTTCCTCATTGTGTTTTCAAGGTGTTACCTACTGGCCAATTTTTTTTATGTCGCTGAAGTCTTTGGCCCACAACTGACCTGGTGTTTCCAAGTGTTGTTTTTTATTGTGATGTGTTTTCCCAACTGCCTGAAGGATTTGTCCGTACATTTTGAAGATAGATAGATAGATAGATAGATAGATAGATAGATAGATAGATAGATAGATAGATAGATCGATGGATAGATAGATAGATAGATAGATAGATAGATAGAGATATATATATATACGCAAAACCACAAAGTTTCTTGACTTTTTTGCCCTCAGGTTCATAGATATGTAGACTTTATATTGAACAAATCCAGGAACTGTTGAGTTAAGTTACCACTAACCAGACTTGGTGGGTCCAAGTCACAGTTCATATGCACGATTCCGTTGTGCAGACTTGAGGAGTCCGTTGTGTAGACTTGGTGGGTCCAAGTCATAGTTCTTATGCAGGTTTCTCTTGCACAGACTTGGTGGGTCCAAGTCACAGTTCCTACGCAGGTTTCTCTTATACAGACTTGGTGGGTCCAAGTCATTGTTCATATGCAGATTTCTCTTCTACAGACTTGGTGGGTCCAAGTCACAGTTCACATGCACGCTTATGTTATGCGTCCAAGTCATGGTTCACATGCAGGCTTCCGTTGCGCATACTTGGTGATCAAGCCATGGTTCATTTGCAGGAGTCTGTTGTGCAGACTTGGTGGGTCCAAGTCGTAGTTCCTGTACAGGTTTCTCTTAAACAGACTTGGTGGGTCCAAGTCATGGTTCACATGCAGGCTTATGTTATGCAGAATTGGCGGGCCCAAGTCACAGTTCACATGCACTCTTTTGTCATGCGTCCAAGTCGTGGTTCACATGCAGGCTTATGTTGTGCACACTTGGTTGATCAATCCATGGTTCACATGCAGGCTTATGTTACGCACACTTGGTTGATCAAGCCATGGTTCATATGCAGACTTCTCTTATACAGACTTGGTGGGTCCAAGCCATAGTTCCTAGCCAAATTGCACTAACAGTGGAATAATGGATTTTAATTGTAA
Organism: Cladocopium goreaui; assembly: GCA_947184155.2. Lineage (NCBI taxonomy): Eukaryota > Dinophyceae > Suessiales > Symbiodiniaceae > Cladocopium > Cladocopium goreaui. The sequence goes on from CAMXCT020006817.1 coordinate 160,961, forward strand.
CTTCCCAGCCAAAATTGCACAACAACCCAGGGACCAAAACCACAAACACTTTGAGAGGCCCAATCTTCTCAATCCAATTTTTTCTGATGTTGAACCGAAGTATGAAATCACTCTGGGGGCAGCCTACTTGGAACCAGATCAAAATCTATTCAGTTGGAGCTTGCAGAAATTTTGTTGGATAAAATCCCTTTTGGGCAAAGGGAAAGGCAACAGTGCATAAGTTTTGCTAAGGGATTTTTTTTGCTAAAGGAAAAATTTTGTTAAGGGACACATTTTGCTCAGTGACAAGTTTTGCTAAGGGACAAGTTTTGCTTAGGGACAATTTTTGCTAAAGGACAATTTTTGCAGTGACAAGTTTTTCTAAAGGACACATTTTGCTAAGGGACAAGTTCTGCTAAGGGAAAATTTTTGCTAAAAGGAAAAAAATTGCTAAGGGACACATTTTGCTCAGTGACAAGTTTTGCTAAGGGACAAGTTTTGCTTAGGGAAACTTTTTGCTAAAGGAAAAAAAATTGCAGTGACAAATTTTTCTAAGGGACACATTTTGCTAAGGGACAAGTTCTGCTAAGGGACAATTTTTGCTAAAGGAAAAAAATTTGCAGTGACAAGTTTTTCTAAGGGACACATTTTGCTAAGGGACAAGTTCTGCTAAGGGAAAATTTTTGCTAAAAGGAAAAATTTGCTAAGGGACACATTTTGCTCAGTGACAAGTTTTGCTAAGGGACAAGTTTTGCTTAGGGACAATTTTTGCTAAAGGACAATTTTTGCAGTGACAAGTTTTTCTAAAGGACAAATTTGGCTAAGGGACAAGTTCTGCTAAGGGAAAATTGTTGCTAAAGGAAAAATTTTGCAGTGACAAGTTTTTCTAAGGGACACATTTTGCTAAGGGACAAGTTCTGCTAAGGGACAATTTTTGCTAAAGGAAATTTTTTTTGCAGTGACAAGTTTTTCTAAGGGACACATTTTGCTAAGGGACAAGTTCTGCTAAGGGAAAATTTTTGCTAAAAGGAAAAAAATTGCTAAGGGACACATTTTGCTCAGTGACAAGTTTTGCTAAGGGACAAGTTCTGCTAAGGGACAATTTTTGCTAAAGGAAAAATTTTTGCAGTGACAAGTTTTTCTAAGGGACACATTTTGCTAAGGGACAAGTTCTGCTAAGGGAAGATTTTTGCTAAAAGGAAAAAAATTGCTAAGGGACACATTTTGCTCAGTGACAAGTTTTGCTAAGGGACAAGTTTTGCTTAGGGACAATTTTTGCTAAAGGACATTTTTTTTGCAGTGACAAGTTTTTCTAAAGGGCAAATTTGGCTAAGGGACAAGTTTTGTTCAGGGACAAAAACACAATTTCCCATGCAAAAAGAGCGCAAAAAATGCACAAATTCCCTCATGATTTGATCACAAAAATTAGCACAAACCACAAGAAAAAACAAAACAAAACCCACAACGTTTAGGCTTAAAGAGCACAACTTCCCTCATCATTTTTGCACAACAACAAGCCAAGGAAAAAAAACATCTAATTGAAATTTGACAGAGCAAGCATCAAAACATCTAAGGAAGAACATCTTCTCTTGAAAAATAGCATCAAACAAAAAGGCATCATGTCAAAAAAACAAACATGATTACCCCCAGATGCCATGAAATACCCCCAAATCCCACGAAATTTACTTATCCCCAGTTTATGACCGTTGGTTTTGAAGGGTGTACCGTAGGTTTAACCGACAGAAATGGTTTCCCCATCAAAAAGCCATGGAAACTCAAGACCACTTCTCCCCGAATTGTAGAGGCGTTTCAAGATATGCGGTGCCGATGCCAGCAACCTCATTCCAGATGTGAAGGAGCTGAGACCACTCGCTCCGCAATGTATCCGCCCCAAATGACTAGTTTAATTGCGCAAGCTTTGTATCCCTCAAAATGTGCCCAGCAGTCCGTTCCTGCTATGCCTTGCCGACCGGCAACCAGCGAGCCTCAACCCCATAGGGAAATTGAGCAGCACCTTAAGCACGTATCCCCATTAGCTGGTTTTGAAGATTTAGCCCTAGCTGTTGAATCAGACCCCACCGCTAATAGGTTGGTTACAGAACTTCTTGACCACGAACAATTGATCGCCCAAGCCTTCCACCTGGAAGACCCAAAGGCGCCAACGCCTGAGATCAAAGCAATGGTCACTAAGCTCTTGTCCCGTGCAGAGATGTTGTCCAATCCCAAGGCCCTCGAGGCAATCCGCGCCGAAGCCGATGGTTTGGTTAAAGCTGGTACTTGGGACCTTAGCTCGGTCCGCGAGAAGGAAGATGTACGCAAAGAAGCTAAGGCTTCGGGTGTGTCAGTACACTTTGGTCAGCTCATGACCATCGCGTCCATTAAATTCTACGAGCTTGCAGACCACCTTCATAAAATGAAGGGGCGCATTGTGTACAGAGGAGACTGCGCAAAGGACGAGCATGGAGCAGCCGCGGTTTACCAAGAACTCGGCGCAAACCCCACCTCCGTCCAAGGGCTAAACGCCTGCTTGGCGTACGGGTCGCTGCCGGGTAACCGCGCGACGGCTGCAGATGCAGTCAAAGCTTACGTCCAAGCGCTGTTATCTTCCAAATACAAAACCTGGATTGAGCTCCCCCCGGAGCTCCGCCCTAAGTATTGGAAGCAACAGTTTGTTAAGCCCGTAGTCCTCTTAATTAAAGCCTTATACGGTCATCCTGATGCCGGAGGTCTGTGGGAACAACACTTGAAAGTCATCATCAAGAACCTCGGTGGACAGGAAGTTCCAGAATACCCAGGAAACTTTTACTTCCCAGATACAAAGTTACTTCTGTCAACTTATGTAGACGATTTAACTCTAGTTGGCCCCGCTGACCAGCATGATGCATTCTGGAGTAAGTTAACTTCTGTGGTAGACATCGAACCCCCAGAGCCCATCTATAGGATTCTTGGACGCAACCATGTTGTTACCCCACTATCCAAGACCGAAGGTCATGAAAAATGTGCAGCCTTCCAAGCCCAAGATGGCATGGTTTTTGATATGGCAGACTACGCTCAGCAGACCGTGGATTTGTATAAATCAATTACTGGTGTCACCAAACTCAAGCATGCTGCCACGCCATTTCCACCTGAGGGATCCATCACCATTGAGGATGATGAAACTAAGGGGGAACTAGCTCCAAACGCATGTAAGATTTTGATGAAAGCCCTTTGGTTAGGTAGACTTGCACGTCCCGACATCATCAAGCCTATCAATGATCTGGCCACAAAGGTCCAGTCGTGGTCCAGGGGGGATGATAAGAAGGTCCTAAGATTAATCCAGTATATAGCCTCAACCCCACACTACAGGTTAGTAGGTACCATTCAGGACAAACCTGAAGACCTAGAGCTCAGACTGTTTGTCGATGCCGACTTCGCCGGCGACAGATCCACTGCACGCTCAACCTCTGGTGGCTTTTTGGTTTTAACTGGCCCTAGTTCCTTCTTCCCACTTGCATGGATTAGCAAGCGCCAAACATCCACTTCTAGATCGACCACGGAAAGCGAGGTTGTTAGTTTAGCCCATTCGCTTTATCAAGAAGGCTTGCCTGCCTTACAGTTATGGGAGCTGTTGCTTGCACGCTCCGTAACCCTTAAGGTCCACGAAGATAACCAAGCAACAATCCTAGTTGTGAAGAAAGGATATAGTCCCAAGCTTCGCCACATAACTAGAACACACAAAGTTAATTTGTCTTGCCTGTCTGAAGTCTTCAGAGATGACTCTGCTGAGATAGAGTACACCCACACCGATGACCAGGCGGCAGACATATTCACCAAGGCATTGCCTCCACACAAGTGGGCAGCAGCACTAATCCTTCTAGGAATACGTACTGACCTCCCCTTAGACCTTAAATCCAAAGCATAGGTCGCTGTGAACGACCGTTCACGCGACAGTAGTTGCTTAGGTGCCTGCCAATGCGCAGTGCGTGTGGAACAGGCGAGGGGGGAGTTGAAATATATCGACCACTGAGCCCCACCATGTATAGCATGTGCAGGTAGGTCTAGTAGAGGTATGCCTTAGCTATGAGTCCATCATGCCCAAAGTAGATATCCCCGATATGTACAGCCATAGCACTACCTATGTAGAAGCGTTACATAGGTAGGGTAGCCACTAATTAGAGTAGAGTGTAATTCCATCCTAACAATAACCTGGGTGGGTCATTTACACGTCTCCGACGTTCGTGGCTCAAGCGCCGTCCAGAAAAGGCGTTTGCTTGTTTTGTTGATGCGGAGTGTTGGTGAATCGGTTGTTCCCTTTCTTTTGGGGTTCCTGGTTCGTCCCTCCGTTTGTCTATCTTCAATATTAACATATGTTAACATATAACATAATAACCAATTAATTAACCATGGTAATTATTGTTAATATCTTCATTATTGTTAACATATAACATATTGATATTCAATATCAACCATGTAATTTGTTGGGGTACCCAATTTGGGGTACCCATATCGGAAAAAAAACATGATGATTTTTCCCGAGAGTTAAAAAAAATCAGATGTGGCTGGTGTGCTTTACTAATTATTGTGGGTGATTGACCCGGGATTGGCTGACTTTATTGTGGGGAACATTCTTGCCACGCTAAAAACATGTTTTGAGGACATTCCCCGTGTCTGAACAACCCAAGAGGGTTAGAAGCAAAAACAAGTGCGTTCAACAACATTTGTTTGTTTACATGGGCACAAATTCAGGTAGCTCTCCACGTCGGAATTTTCGTGTTTTGGCTGTGCTATGTTGCTATGCTTGACCTATAGCTGTCGCCAGGCGGGCGTAAGGATCTCAGCAAGTCGGACCAGCTTGGTGATGATTAAGCTACAGCATGGAAGCACTAAGGGCTAATTGGTTTATATGTTGTTCATACTATATTATATATATATAAATTACCAAAAACTGTATATATAATGTATATATGCATGTGAGTCTATATTGGTAGATAACCAAAGAGATGAATAGCAGCATAGCAAAGTAATAAAAACACACATGTACATTATATATATATGTACATTATCTTGTATGTTTATTTTTAACACCAATGCCCTTCATGTGTGGGTGTGCGGTTCCTCCGTTTGGATTCGAGGTGTGTATCACCTGCCAGAGTTAGAAGGGTGCTGGATTTACTGGCCAAGTTGTCTGGTAAAACAACATGGTTGGCCGGAGAAATACATCATACTTGGAGATTTCATGGCTTGTCTGGTGTTTGGATTCTGGTTTTCATGTCATAAAGTTGTACGGACGCGAAAATGGGGGAAGTGAGTCAGGCAGAGAGAGAGAGAGAGAGCGAGTTCTGATGGACACTGTGGAATCTAGTAGAAACTGGAATGTTTGTGCATCAACGGGAACTTTCATAAAATATGGAGGTTTCCGAAAATGGGGGTACCCCTAAATCATCAATTTTAATGGGATGTTCCATTATAAACCAACGAGCTATTGGGGATCCTGGATGCAGTTGTACACGAAAGGTACAATTGACCCTCTTTGATGGCATGCCTCAGGACATATCCTTTGTTATCTCAACAATGGTTTGATTGATGGAGGTTTCCGAAAATGAAGGTACCCCAAAAATCATTTGGAATTGGTGATTGTCAATGGGAAAACCAATGGTTTGAATCACCCAAAACTATGACTTTGGCACTGATGGAGACACATCTTGACGGGATACTTATTATATCATCAGTTCCCATGAACCTGCAATGAGGCTGCGAAAGCAGCAGAGACACCAAAGGCGCCATCACCAGAAGGCGGCCGCATGATGTACCGACCCATAAAGTGTCTCATGTTTAGTATGATAGGTACTTGTATGGAACCAACCATTTTATGGTGGTAGATATACATGATAAGATAATTGCATAATATATATATATACTTATGTAATGTTTTTTTTCTGAGCCGTTCCCAAATTGTTTTGATCCTGTTGCGCTATGCGGGGAGCTTAGCTTAGACGAGCTGAGCTCATTCCGTCAATCTTCCAGCGGCTGCATATCATAGGGGGATGATCCATGAAGTCGTTGATCTTGCAGTGGGGTCCTTTATTGACTCCTCAAGGTAGCCCAGTTATGCCCAGTTATGCCCAGTTATGCCCAGACTTTGATATACCAAATATGTTTGGCTTCAAAAAGTTGTTTCAATTCATATGTCCAAATGTTTGGTTTGTTTGATGTGTGTGTTTCATCAAAATGTGTTCAAACATCTTTATGTGCCACTGCCCTCAGTCCAATCGCAGGGGGCCTAGACAATGTCCAATGTCCAGGCCCAACAGGTGACAAGAAGCATGACAATGAAACCCTCCAGAGGATGCTCATTCAGGCGGTGAGACCGGTGATTTTTTTTTGGGAATCAACTATTGTAAGATAAATCGATTAATCAGTACAATTAACCCTTCATTAGTTTTTGTTTTTTATAGTTGTGTTTTTTAAAAGGGAACTAAAAGACTTGAGAATCGTCCAGTACAGCCGACACGCTGAATCAGCTATTGCCAACACAATATTTCTGAACAAGTTAATCTGCAAAAGTTACTTTGCGCCGTCACAAGCACCTCACGGCTGTATATGGCGACCATGGTGGGGGTATCATCCTGAAATGTTGATCTCTGGTGAATTACTGTGTTTTGTCCTTTCTCCCTAATGTTGAATACCTGGGCCATAGATCCAACTAGCAAAATCAGGATTTCGGTGTTGACCATGGGGAACGAATGCCAGGGCGTGATTCGGGTACTGCAGAACCGCGCAAAGGACTGGGACACCGGGGGTCAAAGTTTGGGGCACCCGAGCGGTGAAAGTGGCTTGATTTGCCATAAATATCATAAATTAGGGCCGGAGAATGATGAATATAGTGCCCATCCAAATGTTATCAGGATGTCTAGGACTTTACGTGATTTTACTATAGTCATGCACAGAAGGGATGAGATGATTTGGGAAATCAGTACTCAACAGGACCTGTTTCACAGTGCCGAAACAGTGAATGCATCAATCTGCATTGACCAATCATTTGACCTACATAGCGGTGTCATTTCTTCAATGTCAAAAAGAGATGTTGAGAGTTCAGTTGTTTTTTCCCATCAACAATCTGTACTTTATTATAGTTAGGTATACTTTATTATAACTTTATTACAATCTGTACTTTCTTTACTAACTTTATTATACTAAAAATTCGAGAGGTGGATTCCCAAATTAAATCAAATTATATAATCTGTAGTATGGGCGGAAACTAGTGAAAGTGTAGCAACTTGTGTTGGACCTACCACCAACTATTGGCGTTATTCGTTTCATGCATAGCCAGACGTTGTGGAGTTAGGGGTATAGTCAGTCAAGGAGATGCTCTTTACAATCTCAGTAGCCATGTGTAACTTTCCTGGTACCTTGACCTGGAATCTTCGATGATTTACAGGTTGAAATTGGCTAGATGAACCTTTTGGAAACTCTACCCTCTGGTAAACTAACATAACTATGGAAGATCACCATTTTTTATCGGTAAATCAACTATAAGTTGCCAGAGGGTAATGTTTTTACGGCTTGAAGAGGATTCCCAGTCATCACGTCACTCTGCTAGGAAGGCAAGGGGCCCTTACCTTTGGCGGACCTGGAAAAGGAGTTTGAGGCGGGCCTTGGCTCCCCGTTGTCCCACGTGGTGTCGAAAATCTCAGTGCCTTTTTGTCGTTGATCAAACCAAAAGAATGTGACTAAAATTTCCAAATAAACAAGAAATGAGAGTGCCATTCAAGAAGTGAAAATCAAGGAAAGAATTGATGATCTATTCTGATCTATGAACTATTCAGAATGAACATAATATGAAAATGTAAAAGATAACTATCCATATAGATACCCATAGTGGGTCATCAATTCAAGAATTTGCTATCATATAATCCCTTCTCCCTACTATATAAATACCCCCTGTACTCAAAACTCCTCGGGGTGTTTATTATCAAGGTGGGTGGTTTGGTATAACGGAGGAAGAATAACTATACAGTAGATCATTATATAATGATTGTACTCCCACAATCATGAAAATTTGATCAATTATGCGTTATATATTTTGTTGATGTTCATTCATATTCACAGTTATTGCCACAATAGTAGTATCATCAATTCCTGACCCGAGCCTGCGCCTAGGCCGCCTGGAAAGTGCCTTTCAACTGCCAGCAGGCGGAAATTGGCAAAGTGATGGGAGATCAAACCGTTGCTTAGCCTCTGGGAATGACTAACAGTGTTCTATGGAAAATGGACCTAATAGAAATAGATGAAATTTACCCAGCTATAAACCTCCATTTATGGTAGGGATTTTCCATGGCTATGTTAAATAACCAGATGGTATATAGATGATGTACCTAGGATACATGCTAGTTTTCTATAGTTATGTAAACGTTTACCAGAGTGTAAAGAAACATATAGATGGATGGAAGCTTTGGGATTTAACCAACGACAATGGAAAAATCATGGGGATATATCATGATATCTCGTCTTCCTGGATTGAGCCGATGATTTTGCGATGTTCCCATCTTTTCCCGATGGGAAATCCACTTGGGGAATCGATGAAGGGAATATGTCTCCATTGTTTGGGGGTTCCTTAAGCAAATCCAAGTATATTGGGGGGGATGAACGGATGAACCACCATGTTCCGGCTGGTGTTCACCAGGATACCAACAGAAATGTCAGTACCTGCAAGAAGAATGTGGAGAGTGCTGGTGCAAAGACACGTAGAGACAAGAGCTCCTTGATTGAGGCCCATCAAAAGCAATCTTGGACGACTAACGACTACGCAAAGCATATTTTTAGTTGCTATATGTCGATACATCCTGTTCTGGGCATGTGTCGGATGAGTGGATGCCAAAGTCAGTTGTTGTTTGTCTTGTTCCAAATGTCGTTGAGGCACCAAGGTGCTTCAGAACGACCTCATTGGGAAAGGATGGCTAGTACCGGAAACCATGCCAAATTTGGTTTATCTCCATGTTTCCCATCCAGGAATTAAATGGTGATTTACTGAGACGTATGGCGACTGATGCGGGTTCGACCCGAAAGGTAACCTCCAATAAATTGTCGTGGTTTATTGAGGGCTTATCAACCGCAAACTACATTAAACAACCATGAATAAAAGCGTATGAATTATATATACCCTACTGTAAACTGACAGTTCAATGTGGAAAACCCAGTAAAATAATGTGAATAAGTTTCCCACACAGGTTTTTGCTCATGCTTTTTCCACATCTTTTGTGGTATGTTTCTACCCCAGGGTACCATCCAAGTTGGTGCCCCCTATACCCCCGAATTATTTGGGCACGGGAGGTCACCCAACCAGTAGTTCCTGAGGCGGGCGAGCGAGATGCCGTCCAGTTCCTGCAGAAGTGGAACACAAAGGTCCATAGTTTTTTTGGTTGGTTAGAAACCTCTGCAGGTCGAGATGCCATGTTTCCAATGGGGATTTGAGTTGTCACTTAAATGGTGATTCAACATGAAACAACAGAAAACTGGATAGAGTTCTGTGATGTTCTGTGTCTGAAAATGCTGGATGCAATTATGGCAATCTTCATGGGGATGCTGTTAAGCCGATGGAGTTGGGAGTTTTTTCTCTGATTTTTCAGATGGGTATGGATCAATACCTATTAATACCATTTTTAGAGGGATGAACATCCATAAATCCCAGCTATTTTGATGTGAACTACAGGGGTACTATTGGTTTTGACACACTGCCAGATATATAAAACCCATATGCTACCTAGCGGGGTGTTCAACATCGTCAAGTTCGCCACGAAAAATGGTGATCTGCCAGAGGAAAATGGTCACAACCCATCCGAGTTGACCCCCAAACTCGGATGGCAAAGAAAAGTCGAGAAAATGTGTGTCTCCCTTGGTACCAAAATCATAGAACCATAATAAATATCAATCTATATATCATCAGTGGGATTTTCAGGACCCTAAAATGGAGGTACGTTAGTACCATATAAGGCCATATTGTGTGGGGATATTCAATGATCTTCAATCTAAATATCAATCTAATGCCGATGAATGGATGGAATGGGGTATACCCCTTTCAAAAAGATCAAGCCGTATGATGGTTTCCTAAAATCAGGCTACCCCTAGTCATCATCCATTTATAGATGGGATTTTCCAATATTTTCCATGGACACCATCCAGCTATTGAGGTATCCCGGTATCCCCATGACTTCAGGGAAAGCCCCAATATCGTTGTTGTGGCTTGGGCGACTCAGAGATGTTTGGGACAGGGGGATGTTTACCAAGAGAACGGCCGCGATGTTGAGCGCTCAGCATGGGAGCTTCCTGCTGGTTGAGCTACCCCCATTACCCGGCCTGGTAAACATACAAAAAACGACGGACGGAACCATTTTCAATGGGTAAATCAACTATTTCTATGAGTTTCTATGGTCATGTTCAATAGTTTTTTGTATGTTTACCAGAGGGTATAAACCAAGTTGGCATAACTTAGCTAGCTGGGGGCACCACATTTATGTAAATTTACTGGGAAGTTGGCTTTTCAAAGCCACGTCATTGGGACTAGTGACTTGGACGATATTTCTTGTCTATTCGATTGGGAAATACATGAAGTGCCAATTCAAGGGATCATCATGGGGTTGTTCTCAAGAAGGATAATTTATGCCAAGTTGCAAGTTGAATACGTGTTCAGGCAAAGACGCTATCCAGATATATTCCATATGCATATATATATAACTATATACATAATTATATACATAATTATATATAATTATGTATAAATAATTATATACAGTATATAATTATATACATACATAATATATATTTAATATATGAATATATATATAATATGAATATTCATGATCATATGTGATGTATATCTATGTGCATAGGTGCAACTGGAACCGAACCCACTTTCAAAAAATAATTGTTGATCTAAACACTGGAGGTCTAAGCCCTAGTGGGAGTCCAGATCCGATTGTTATCCCATGACTCCAATCTGGCCCTTTTTCTGCCATAAAGATCCAGGTAAAATACATTTAATTTCATGTTATTCCATGTTCATGAGCGGTTCATTTGGGTTCAGTAGATTTCTTCATGTTTTTGTTTGAGAATCAGATGCCCAAGTTTCTTGGATTTGTTTGAGATCTCTTGGGATGTACGCCCAACTTCACAGGAATTGGTTTGTTTATCTTCAGAATCTGATAGATTTCTTATGTGTGGTGGATCATGGTGCCAACCTCCATCAGTTGGGATATGGGGCCCCTATCACTATGGTTGTAGATCCACTGGGACTAAGTTAGAAATGACTTACCCTCCGATCAAAAGTGGCTGGCTCCAGGAAAATCACCCCAGGAAAAATTCCCGGCGAACTACACCTCCATGTTTATTGCATGAGTTTTTGTTGTCAGAAAAACCTCAACAAAGCCTCCATATTTTTCTTAGGGATTTTCCATGGATTTTCCCAGCTATAAACTTTATAAACCTCCATCTTGGTGATCGTCCCATTTAATCCACCAGGTGGTGGCCTTAGCCAAGAAGCCTCATGAGAAGGCCAAGGCCACCGCAGTCAAGGCCTGGAACGGCAAATCTGAGGAAATCGCTGGGAAAGCCTGGGAAAATGGTGAAAGATATGGAGAAATGATGAGAAATGAGGAGGAAGAAGCGGATGTTTGTTGAATGAGGTGATTGATTGGAATTCCGGGGAAAATCCATGAGGGTTTGAACGTGGTGGATTTTCTACCATTCGAAAGGTGGTTTTTTCATGTTGGGAAAATGAGGACGAACCAGTTCAGACGAACTGACATGTCAAAACACAGCTGTTGAACCATGAATCTCCAGGTCTTGGAAGATTGGAAGTTTTTGAATCTAAGTGAAAGATAGAGATCAGAAGCATCTAAAGCTTGAACTGGTGGTTGATACGGAAAGGTTGCAGATCCAGTGGAAGGCAAAGAAAAGGTGGATGAGGGCCTGTTTCTCTTGGTTCACTAGGGTTACTCAGATGATGTGGTAGCATGATGATGAATGATGACATAACTATGTTTTTGATGTGGCGCAATCATCAACCCCAAAAAATGGTGAAGCTGTACAAAGCCTCTAAATGGCTTTGTGTGAGAATAGAGTATGTATTTCCAAGTTCCAGAGGTTTATCAGCACATAACAATGTTACATGGATGGTTCAGTACATCCCATCATATCCCCACTACATCCTTGTTACTGTATATCCCCATGATCCTATTACATTACGTATGGGAGAATTATTGATATTATATGTTCCTATTACATTATATCCCATCATATCCCCATGTTCCTATTACATTATGTATATCTACATACATTGATATGATATGTCCATTATATGTGGTGAGAATTACGTCGTTTCGGTACTGCATTTGCCAGCAAAACGTTCTATCAATCCAATGACGCTACGGTCCCGAGCCTTCAAGCGACGGCACAACTGTTCATCGTACATCTAAATCCAGTTTTAGTGTAGAATATACAGATACAGCGTATCATGAGAAAGTATGGGCATATTTTACATGCATGTCTACACAATGTATGAAACAATCACAATACGCAATCTTTTTAACTACCTATCTACCTATCTATCTATCTATTTACCTATTTATTTGATTTTATTTGTAGAACATGTATGAAACAACTGGTAAATCATACATGTCGGCAGGCACCTCCGGCCAAAGCAGGCGCCGGTCGACAGACGGCTGTGTTTGACATACGGGGACGGGACGTTGGTTCGTACAGGGTGACTGACCAGTTGACCATGATAGATATGGTGGACTTTAGCAAAGGATTTACATAAACCGTAGATATGAAACTTATATAACATATAGTTATACAAAGTACATATACATAGATATAGAATATAATAATAGTATATGTATATATACAATAGTATATATATATATAGTATATATTGAGTATTTACAGAGTATATATAGAGTATATATAGAGTATATATAATATAGAGTATATATAGAGTATATATAATATAGAGTATATATAGAGTATACATAGAGTGTGTATATATATATAGTATATATAGAGTGCATATATATATATATATAACGTGTGTGTATATATATATATATAGAGTATATATATATATATAACGTGTATA
>CAMXCT020006817.1:176550-180153 GCA_947184155.2 Cladocopium goreaui
CCGGACCCCCGGGCGGCAGGAGGTGGTAGCCCTTCTGTCTTCTTACTCTTTCTCTTCTAATCTTTCTCTTCTCTATGCCTCTTCCCTGCTCTGCTTTTCATCTCTCCATATTGTCGGAAGTTTGACTTCTAAACTTCCTTCGATTAACACCTATGATGATCCTACTATGTACCTTTATTGGTGTTGAAATTCTTTGATCCACATTTTTGCGGGCTCATTTTTTTTTTGCCTCAAACAAAATGGAGGGTGATCGGTCAACTCAGGGCTGATGTTGATCTGTTTGGCCGGCCATTGGGGGTCTGGGGCCCAGTGCCAGTCGTGCAAGATCCAAGAGGGATGGTGACGTTTGTCTCCGAGAATGGGGTATAGCCGGTATAGCTATAAAAAAGCTGCTGTGGAATAGGGACATTAATACGGAAATAGAGGGAACATGCTGATTCACCAATGGATTTTGAGGCACCCTATTTTCAGACAAACCCAAATGTTGGGATTACGAACTTGGAGCCTTATGTTCAGATTAGCTTTGAACTTCCGAAGGGAAATCGATAGCGGCAAATGTTTGCTGAGTTCCTTCAAGTTGGCTAGTTGGCTGTCATGTACGATAGTATAAAGTATTAGATAATTAGATATTATAAAACAAACATTGTCTGTGTGATGAGATCTATATAGCATCAAGTGATGCAGTAGTGATGATATCTAGATGGATTAATATGAATTTAATATGAATTGATATATATATATTATATATATATATTATATATATAAATTGATATACTATTTAATATGTAGTTAGTGCAGTTATTCATCTCATGTGTTTCATACCCTTACCGTCGTTCCCTGTCCTCCCTGTCCTAAAACGCTCCGTTGCCGGCGGTGTTTTGTTCGGAGTTATCCAAGGCCACGCCGAGCCTACCGGAACTCACGGAGACGGCGGGTTTTGATCGGGGATCCCATGTGTTTCCATTTTTGGGTGCCCCACAAATGGCAAAAATATGGATGGTTTATAATGGAAAATCCATAAATCCATCTATAAATGGATGATGACTAGGGGAAACCTATGGTGTATTTCATGGAAAATCCATAAATCCATCTATAAATGGATGATTTTTTTTTGGAAACCTCCATGTATGGTTGTTGTCATGATGTTTATGTGTATCCCTAATTTTGCAAATTTTAGTGTAAATGCGTCATGATTTGTCCTATGAAATATGCCATCTCGTGGGTATACACGCCTTTTTCAAACATGTCCAATCAACTATCAAACAAACGTGGCTTTATAACATAATACACCAGGAAAACACATGCTTCTGGCATAGGTTTTGGCATAGGCTCTGGGTGAATGAAATACGACGACATCACTCATCGCGACGACTCAAACAACGTAGATTTAGCGGTGAAACCACCGTACCAGCATGACTGGCATGGTGATCATCATCAAATGTGTAACTTGATGAATGATGAACTGATGGGATATGATGGGATTGTTGATTGGGATTATTGACTATTTTTGGTTATTCCCACTTTATGACACTATAATTCAGCCAGATAGCGTGTCGTTTCTTTGTATGTGGCTTTGTCCAGAGATGGGACTTGTTTTGAACCAGCGGATTTGGCGAAACCAACTTGTGGGACTTGGCAAAAAAATGATCTGTACGGTGAATTGGAGGGATATGTTATAATTGATGTACAAAACATTTCCAAATATAAGGTGCAGTACTACTGCTGCAGTGCGTCTGTGGGTTAAATTTGTTTGGGTTGTGAACAGGACCACGCCACTGAACAAAACAAAACTTCCCAGGAGTATGTATGCAACGTTCCCTTCAACATAGGATATCTTGGTGGATCATTCGAACCCCATTTCGATTTTTGGTTGAAGAGTCTGAAGAGTATGAAGCACATCTGTTGTTGCCGGATATGGGCCTGTATCCCTTCCTGTGGGACGCTAAAGTGCCATGTCATACTGAAGAATGCTGCCACATAAAGAGGGATCACTAGAGCAATTGTACAGAGTAGAGAGGAGAAGTGTAGAAATGAAAGAGGATCGTCCGTGGTCAACTCCTGCCTTTGACCTATTTCCTATGTCTTCCAGGCAAAAGGCATGTTGCAGAACATGAAGGATCTGGTGGTTCAACAAGAGGCGGCTTCGATTGCAACCACGTGACCAACCTGGAAGTAAGTTCCCATGTTTGTTTCATGAGTCAAAATACATTCAACAGGCATCAACAGGCATCAACAGGCTATGAAATAAGGAATCCCACATTTTGAGACCACAAATTTCCAACGTGGGAAAAGCTGGCAGACCGTTGAGTCGTCATTTCGCCACAATTCCAACAGGATACATTACCATAGTTACCATATCCCTTTTTAATCCTTTTTACCCACATTTGTTTAATTGATTTTAATTATTGATGCCATTACCATAGTTATTGTCCATGTATACGAGAGCTACCATAGTTACCATAGTTCATATTGTTTATACATACCTTGGACGGTTGCGGAATCACCAATTGGCAACTATTGGGATTCCTAAATCCAACACTGTAAAGTTCATGGGAATGATACTGGCCCTATGGATCCAAGCACTGTCTGAGAAGGTACGGCTAACCACCTAAATCATACCCCAAACACTTCCTAAGAAGCTACGGCTGGATCCATAGGGATAGTTACATCATGTTACATCCCATATTATACCCAATATATCCAATATTTGGTATAGTTATATCATAGTTATATCATACCATAATATGATACTGGGATAAACCATGATAAACCATCAACAAGGGTGCAGGATTTCGCAACCACAGAGTCGGCCCGTCCGCCCGTCCTGAGGCGTTGGTGAAGGCCTTGACTTCGCTGCAAAAGTGACGGCGACTTTGTCACGACGTACGACGGTTGGATGTGATGGAATCTCCCCTATAAAAATGGAGCGTTTCATGGGAAAATCAAAAAAGGTGTCGAGTTATGGAAGAGATTTGAGATATGATAATCCCCAATGGAGATTTGAGATATGATAATCTAATTTTTCGGAAGTTGAAGTTGCTGAAGCTCAGTTTTCATCGATTCTCCCCATGGATTCAGTTTCGCGATTTCCGGAGCCAAGGTCCTCAGAGATTTCCGGAGCTGGACATCTGTCTTGCAGAACTTGAGCTTATAAAGCCGCCAAAAAAAATAATTAAATATTTACACGAAATTATATTGAATTATATTAAATTATGATAAATTATAAAATTATATATAATGTTAATCCCTTCCTATTACTAAACCATCCCCATCCCTATATATATATGTTTTTTTCTTGGAAATTTATTACCAAAATAAATTTGAATTTACGGATTTATATATATTATATTTATACATTGCTTCGAATTTAGAAAATAAATATTGGTTTAAAATGATATTTTTTTGATATATAAATATTTAATAATAAGAAAATAAATTTATTATATTATTTATGGGGGGTAAATTTATTTGACCATAAATATATATTAAATACCAGGAAAAAATTACGAAAGGTAGCTTTAGAGGGGCTACCTTGAGTTTTACTTTACGAAGTAAAGGGGAGGGCGGCCAGCCCCGTTACCTGATTCTTCAGGAGATTGCTAG
>CAMXCT020006817.1:190594-330991 GCA_947184155.2 Cladocopium goreaui
CCTGGAACCCCAGAACCTTGGTAGTTTAGAACTCTGGAACCTTGGAACTTTCGAACTTTGCAACCACCGAATCCTGGAAACTTGCCACTGTGAAATCTTGGCACCCTGCAAAACCTTGGAACCTTGCACGCTGGGTTCACGGTTTGGTTGCTAGAAGGCTATAGGTTGGTAAATATGGTGGCAGCGAAATCATTTTGAGAAACGGCAGTTACTCTGACGCAGTGCGGGATTTGCTTGCAGGAGCGGTGTGCTCCGCCAGAATGGCCGTGTTTCCTCTAATTTTCCGTTTTTGTGCAATAACCATGTTTTTCCTATTACATCCTTGAGCTCCCAAGGCAGGTCAGGACCTAGGTGTTGATACCTGATTTTATTCAAGGTATCGACGGTATCGATGAAGGGGGTATAGTACACCACTGTCTACGGTAAAATCGTGTTATAGTGAGTGATATGTGTTTTTATTCTTTTGTTATATTAGTTGCAAGTTTTATGGGTGCATTTGGTTGGCATGCGTTACGTGACATAGGATGAGATGTAGCCCCATAACTTTTTTTTCCTCAGTTATTTGTGGAATGGTTGGAATGCATTTCATGACGTAGGATGAGATGTCCCGCCATGAATATCTTATAAGTTATTTGTCGAATTTATGCCTTGAAACCGTGACTTCTTGGTTTTATTGTCCTGCTACGTCCTGCTACACAACCATCAACATTCATTGCAACCCTTCTCAATTGAAACTTCACAGGTCTCCGACTAACCTTGTCCAATTACTGTTGCATAGCAACACTTCTCCACCGCAAACCTTCAAAGGTCTCAATCTCCAAAGATAGTTGATAGTATCCTTATAAGCTTCATCCCGTTTTACCTATTATACTGATACTTGTTTTAGTGGTCAGCTGCTACCTTGGTGTTTTACGTGCTGCTGGATGTGGTGTTGCGGCTTTCGCCTATGTGGCAACACACCAAAATGACCTCAAGGAAAATCAAAATCAGGTGAGCATGTTTAAACCCTAAAAATTTAAGATACGTGGTGTGGTGCACCAGAACTAAGCCTGATAGCACATTTCTCGCAAGTGATGTTTTTATAAACACAAGACAGCCGCCAAACTGGAAAATCATCCTTCGCGTAGTCAGAACCTGTGAAGCCATCTTGGTCGATTCCAAGGGTGCCAATGTACAGAAAGCAATGCAAAATACCCATAAGAGGAAATGTTATGCAACAAACTGCACATAGTTTTGGCAACGTGGTCACCAATCCGTTTCCCTGGGTTTCCTTTTCTCGCTGTGCTACACGAGGCGCAGTAGCTCCAAGCTTCCTATAGCACCTATGGCATTGGTACCGCGCATGGAGAGGTTCAAACAACAACTGATGAGCCATCATAAAACCCTACTGGGCCCTTCTGATCCTTATGTTTCCTAGTTTGCTAAAGTGAATTTGAATGGCTTTGTTGGACGCATTCATATGTTTACACCATTGCACTTTGGCGGAACAACTGCAGGACAGGGAGGATAACCCCGCTTGGTCCGTGGTTGAAACCTTTCTTTGACATGACGTTGCTCCATGCGAACATGACTGCTAAACGCACTGCTTCACAAGTTGCTACACTGCATTCTCCCGCAAGCATTCGCCATGCCAGCAATGAAGTCGCACACGGGAATGCATGGCTCTGCGTGCGCACTCGTTGCAACATTGCAACCTATGCCATATGGTTCTGCCTAAAAGGGTACATCACAGAAAGTATAAGTAGAACAAGGAATAACCACAACAGTGAAATAATGGAAAGTTCTCTGTCAGTGCTTCCTATAAAAACGAGTTTGAACCTAAAGTCGCCCTCAAGCCGCACTTTGCTTTTTGTTATGCAATACATAGATATGTCGACATACCCCTAGTACCGAACGAAGGCGGTGGCGGAAGTTTCAACGATAGGAAACCTATAGGAGTTCGGTTGCTGAGTTGCATGGGCTGCAAAGCAAGCCACTGACGGATCGACAAGTGGTTGAAGGGCGCGCTTTGGAGCGCATGCAATGGCAATGCTTACCGGAGACACGACTGCCGGACCTCTTTTTGTCTGTTCGATTTATCCATGTCGCATTCGTCCATCTTAGCATCTAAGGCGGTGGCGGAAGTTTCAACGATAGGAAACCTATAGGAGTTCGGTTGCTGTGTTGCATGGGCTGCAAAGCAAGCCACTGACGGATCGACAAGTGGTTGAAGGGCGCGCTTTGGAGCGCATGCAATGGCAATGCTTACCGGAGACACGACTGCCGGACCTCTTTTTGTCTGTTCGATTTATCCATGTCGCACTCGTCCATCTTAGCATCTGGCACACGAGCAGGTATGGCATAGTGTCTATACCAATCTCTCGCGTCCCGCAAGTTCTCGCTCAATTCACACAGCACAGAACACATGCACATGCGCGCACTGCCTCCAGCAAGCAGGGCCGTCCAAGAGACTTTGATCTTTCAGCTTCCGTGCGTTTTAGTCTACGGCGTCATTCTTGTAATCCACTGTTCATGTTGGGCAGGCAATTGCGATCTTTATGTGGTCTTGTATCTGCAAGCTGTGAGCAATTGAGGATTGTCAAACATTGTTGTTGCAACATCGTGTCACTTGCAGCATGATGCAATACCCTTGTATGACCTCTGCGTTCAGCATGTGTCATGCGTTTGGCTTCGGCATTCGCTACATAGACAATCCACAGCTTCAGCATTGCTCCGCCGTTTTTTTTGATCACGACAGCGGGCGGCTCTGACCTCAATCCCGACGGATACCTGTGCAAGAGGAGAGTGTCATCATTTCATTGCAGGCAAGTGTTCTTAGAACAAGCATGTGTCACCACAAAATTGTTGCTCGCAATGAAAAGCGCGCGCCTGCGTGGCTTTCTGCAGCCTTCGATATCATTTCTTTTTGTCTTACTTCCGGGGTGCCTTACTGGCATGCTTAGCACACACGGGTGACAGCAAAACAAAATCCATATCCTGCATTCAAACACCTCTAACTCTAACCTTCGGCACAGTGCAAGCAAGAAGCTGCCTTCCTCTTCTTCGCATTGTCTTGTTGCTTGTCTCCACCCACTCGATCTGTGGCATCTCCCTTCCGCTTCCGTCCTTTTTTCCGCAGCACCGGTACTTGCTGCAACTCGCGTGCTCGGGTTTCATCCGTGAGTGCTTGCACATACACTATGTGTTCACATTCCGCATGCATGAGGAATTCCACGCACGTGCAAACCATGCTGGGGATGCGCACTTCTGTTTTGCGGCGTTGCCGTGGCCAGGACGAATTTGGCAGGTGCCCAACCATGACCGCACAATGGAAACCAAAGTAAGTTCTGAGCGCATCGATGTTCAAGTCTCTTTTCGTCTCTTCATGTTTGATGATGCCGCTCTTTGCGAGCCATGATGCCAGTTCATCTCCTTCAGTCGCGATGAGGTTTGCAAATGCAGTGCCGAACTCCTTGCTTATCACTGCATCAGCAGGCATGATACCATTCAGTTTTGCGGAGCGTAGAATCCAGAATGTCGTGATGCCGGAGGGATCCACACTGTTTTTCTGACCATCGGTCCGGATGTAGGCTTGGAAGTAATTGGTTTGACCGCAGAGTCGCTTGCCTCTTTCTTGCCAGAAATCGACGGCTGGAGATCGTCCACTTGAACGTAAAGAATCACTATTGAAAAGTGCCTCTGCAGAGCGTTCGGGCCATGTCATGAAGCTGCGCTGCTCACTCCAGCAAAATTTTTGGCACCAATCATTTTGGTAGATATCTTGCATACATGCCAGTACCTCCGTTGGCTTTGCGCGTGCTTGTGCTTCGAGGCGTGTTTGCCAGTAGGAATGGAAGCTCTCCAATGTTTGGGTGCCAGACGAGCTGCCAGGATACGTTCCAATGATGCCTGACCAAAAGCCTGCGAACCAAATGGATTTTGCTCCCCAAAGTGTTGTACTACAACGGAATTGCCTCTGGATATTCTCCGTGGCAGTATATTGGAAACATTGTTCCTGCAAGTATTTTTCCGCTCTCGGGCAAACGGCACGCAACCAATGAAATGTAACATGCCAAACTGCGTCAAACAACTGTATCGTGGGCAAGGACCGGCTCAGTGCGATGACATCGTTCAACTGATCAAACTCCTTCTTCGCCTTCTTTTCAACTGCATCAGACCTCAGTAACACATGTGTTGCAATCGTACATTCTAGTCATTCTACATATGGGCATTTGCACGAGTCTGGTCATCCGGCCTGCGTTCCTGAATGCCTGTTCGTTGCCCCGTCCCCTCTGTTTGACTGAGGCGACGACTTTTCGCGACCAACCCCGAAATGCTTCTGCAAAGTGCTGTACGCAGCTCTGCGCATGTGCGCGTAGTCATCGCAAGGGCGCGAGTAAGGGAAGACTTTCTTTCTTGAAGCTTCTATCCCTTTTGCATAATCTTTGTGCACCTGTAGCACCTGGTTTCGCAAGTCCAAGCCACATTGCTGCTCAGCGATCTCACAAGCTGTGTTAAAAGTTTGTGTCATGTTTTGCTCGCTCTCAGAGCTCACGAGTGCTTGCAGGAACGGTTCTTGGGTGCAGGTGTGGGCTTGCGTTCTTCCGGCTCGTGATTTGGGCCTAGCTTTCGTTTGCACAACAGATTCACTCGGAACTAGAAATGACAGCGTCAAGATGGTGTAGTCGTTTGACACGACCTTTTGCTTGCCATCTACTGCCAATTTCACCACCTTGTTTTCTGCTGCTCCTGCTCTCGCAAGCATGCCTGGACAAGTAAAGACCACGCACACTCGCTCTGCATCTGCAACGGCGCCAGGCCACACAATTAAACGGTGAAGGGGCAGTTTCCGCCACTCTTCCACTTCCGCAACCATGTAGCAACCCATGCTGCTTTTTAGCTCGCCTACCGTCAACTTCCTGACGGGTGCTACGACTCCAGCGCATTTCTTGCGCTCACGAGCCAGATAATCATGCAGCTGAGTGTTTGTGCACCGTACAGATAAGGCTGCCTTTCCAAGTGCTTCTCGCACAAATTTGGTCGTCAGTCAGCTTCTCGGCAGGGATCTGGTTGAGGACGCATTCTTCTGCCACTGTCCAAAGCCGCCCGCCTGCTGGAGATGCCAACTTTCCGTGCTTTCCCCGGCTTCGAACAATCAGCTCAACCTCTGGACCTTTTACTGTCAAAAATGCCCACACAGACACCTCGCACCCTTCACACGCCGCGGGCTTGCAGCAAGCAGATAACCGCCTGGTTGTACCTTTGCACCCTTTGTCCGTGAAGGTATAAATTCCCATGTCCCGCTGGGACCCTAAAATGGCTGTCACTTCATCCCGCAATGCGGAGAAATTTTCTAAGTACCGGCTCGGTTGGCCTTCAAAGATAATTTTATAATCCTGCTGCTGACCCGACGTCCTTTCTGGCTCCTCTGCATTTCCACCTTCTGTTGTGCTGGGCTCCTTTTCCTGCAGTGATCCAACAGCCTGCTGCTGCGCCAGCGACCCATTTTGGGGGGCGCCCTTGCTCCTTTCCACGGAAACGTCATGCTGCAACTGACTGGCCTGATGCGGTTCATTCGCACCTTCCGCTGTAGTTTCGGGTGCTCCGCTCTCTTCGCTGCTCAATACATCCATCGGCGCTGCATCTGTGTGTTGCCGCGCAAGTTCTTCTGATTGCGAACACTTTGGGTCACATGCTTGAGCCTCATCTGCCTCTTCTGCTTCCTGTGGCAAATGGAGCCCGAAGCTCACAGGATGAACATGGATCTCTGCTAACTGCGCTTTACATGATTCTGGCAGGCTAGAATATCTGCGTTTCAAAAACATCGGCCACTTTGAGCCATTGCAGGCACGCATCTCACCGAAACCTCTTTCAACCAAGTAGTGCAGCGCTTCCAGGTACACTTTCCCGGCAATTTCTGCTCCCTTCTCCTCCATATTCTCCGCCAAATGGCTGAACATGGGCCCCGCTCGGGCAGCTGTTTTTGGAGTGATGCACATGCCACAGGAAGCCTTTAAGAGAAGGGCTGGCGGAATGCTCCAGCGAGCGTTTGGAGGCATACGATGCGTCTTGTCACTTTTTTGCCAAGTCTTTCTACGGAGATCTGCTGAAAGAATTCCAGCACCATAAAGAAATCGGAAGGTGAAAAAATCCATCGCCAGCCGCACCGCGTCATCGCAGATTTCCGGATGCACACTCGCAGCATCCTCTTTGCCCACGATACCTGGCCAGATTTGTGCCAGCACTGCGTTCCAGAAGCCCACCACACTCAGCCAGTACCCGCTTTTGTTGAGGCAGGATGCAAATGTTTCATCCACAGGCAATGTTTTCGTCATGTTGTGGCACCTACGTCTGTAGCGGTACACCGCATCTTGTGCTGATGCTCCACTATTCCAGCTCAAAAGTGCAGCTTGCGATGGCAGGGGCGCATGCGGTCCCAAAGTCTTTAACACTGTTCGAAAAATTTCTTTCACAAGAGGCAGCACCACGTCGGCTCCAAAATCGGCCACCTTTGGTGGTCCTGGCTCTCCAGCTTCCGCAAACCCAAACACACAGCGCCCCACCAATCCAATGCTGCATTTTTGCTCTGCAGCTGCCCACCAGTTGCTGAATAGGGACGCTTGCTGCAGAATCAACACGGTTACATTTGTTTGCTGCGGATCTTCTAGCACACTGTCAGCTCCTGTTCGCTTTTTGCTCCGGTCGATAAATGTTTCCCATGGAACACTATCACCTGCAATGGCGGGCATGTTGCATTTCCCTGTTTCCACCCCACTACTTACATCTGCGGCGTTACGTCACTGCCTAAATATCCTGTCGCTAATGCAATGCGAAGGAAGTACGCGCAGCGGTAACGAACTAACTAGCAACAGACACCCACCAACGAATCTTCCACAAACTCTTGACCTAATTTTAACCTTTCCCTGCAACCGCACAACCGCGCCTGTTGCAGCATCTAAGTAACGTTGCCAATTGATGTGACTGCTTTGGTTCCATGTCGAAGATGCCGGCCAAGAAGGACACAATATCGGTCCGCCTTCTGCCGCCCCAATGAACTGGTATCCTCCAGTGTAGCGCAAGCGGTCAACTGCAGCCATATGCGTCCCGACCACCTGGACATGAAATTGATCAGTTTGTTTTCCAGGTGCTAGATCCGGCAGCTCTCGCAGCACCTCGAGCAAGGCATGTTTCAGAGGATCCAACGCTGGACTTTTGCCAGAGCCTGGTGCTGCTGTTCCAACCGCCCAGTACCTGGCCCTGCAAGGGAAGTTGGCCACTCGATACGTAATATCCTTTTTCAACAAGCTTGCCACCAAGGCAAAAAATGCATCGATGTAGAAAATTGTTGGCAAGCCCGTCGTTCTGCTCCAGGCTTCAAAAAGTACAGCAACTGGTAAGAAGCATGTTCGCCAGAAAGGCACGGCAAGATAAACCGCATTTGCGCCAGTGATATTGTTGGAAACATATTCTGCAACGGCAGTCTGCAGCCGATGCTCCATGGTAGCCCACGATGCTTCTACAATTTCCACAGAAAAGTTCGCGACCTGTGCTATGCATGCGTGCGCATCACCGCCGCTGAGATACGTGTGAAGCAAAGAAGCAACTGCTTCTTGAAATTCAAGCTCCCCATCTGCAGTCTCAATGATCACGTCACCTTCAGTGACAGTACCTTTTGCGCCGTCTGTCTCGTTGCCTGCCTGCAGTGGTGTCATTGTCATTGCTGCTTGGGACATCACTTCTCCATGGCTTTCAGCTGCCACGATTGCAGATGATCCCTCTGCTCTTCCTGAATCCTTCAGCAACGCAGCTACACAAGACTCTTGCGCCAATCGTTCAAAATGGGATCGCACCCGTCCTTGCCCTGCCACGTTCTTGATGAGCACAATTGCTGGAGGCTTCGTCGCATCCACATTTACAACGCAACAGGGAAAGAACTCAGCTGCATCATTTCTGTCGTGCACAATCACAAGATTTTGCGCGCGTGCATGTGCGATGGCAGCTATTTCATCATAACTGAAAAAGTACGTCTGGTCCATCACCGTTGCCCAATACGCAGTCATGGCTGCACCCCAGAATGACAGCGGCTGAATTGGCACTGCTTCTTGCTGCGTGGTGCGCATGGAAGCACCCATCAGTTCTGCGAGCCTGTGCGCCTCAGCGCAATCATTGGCGGTCCCAACTGCACGCAACACAGACATGCAACATATGTTGCGATTGAAGAACACAGCGACCCTCAAGGCATCAAATCCAGGATCCTTGTCTTGGATGGCTTCAAATTTTGTTGTTGGGCCGTCAGGACGCATAGGAATATCTTTGGTCCCTTTGATAAAGCTTCCGTTTCGTCTTTGTTCGAAACAAAGCTCTGCGCCTTCTTCTGGCAAGTAGCCGATTTTGCAGCAAATCTCTGTGACAGTCTCCCGCGTTGCGCCCAAAAAGAATGCACGACACTGTTCCGAAAACATATTTTTTTGCGAAATGCTTGCTGCACAGTTTGCTGCTGCCACTTCACATGCTGTTCTCACTTCTACTGCTTCGACCGGAAACATGCTGACAAAGTTTCCCCAAAACAGCTTTGCCTCGGCTCCTCCTGATGCATTTGCCCCTGCCACCGCTAATTCGTTCCAGATTGCTTCCCGCACGGCCGCGACAGAACTCTCTTCACATGCCGTCTTGCTGCACAATGCGGCTTTCAATGCGTCTGCTGCGAGCTCCCGTGCACATTTGCATTCTAGCTGCCCACCCGGATTGACAGTGCCAAACACCGCATGCATGCCAAAAGCCCCATCCCCCAATGTGTTGGCAGATACAAGAACAGAATTCACGGCGCCTTCTATCAACTTGGGCTGTGCCACATCCGACCCTTCCCAGCGCAGTTTTTTCTTTGTTGGTGTAAATGTTGCAGTGGGTTGAAAAAGGACTGTGTCCTTCATGGTCGGCCAATCACAAGCTCCCTTCCACGACTTGTGCCTCCTGTTTGGGGCAAAGTCCGACGCACTGAACCGAACGCGTGCCCAGCCGCATGTGCCACGTAGGCGGTAAAAGGCAACAGGCACGGTGAGTGTCTGAACATTGGCGAGCCAAAGCCCATATGTTTGAGTCTTTTGGTATGGCAGCTGCGTGTCAGGCAAGCAATGTTGTTGCCGCAATTCCAGGAAGCGCTGCAAACTCAATGCCTCAGATCCTTGAATCTCTGCACTTCCGTATATGGTATTTCCGGCGGCCAACCACACAAATCCGCTTGCGGCACGGCGACTCCGCAGCTCCATCGTCTTTTGCTGCGCAAGAATCTTCTGTAACCATGGCAGTTTGAGAGTCATTACTCTGTCATTCACTTGTGGTACCCGAGCTGTTTTTGCAGCTTCAGCAGCTACGGCAGCAGCGGCAAAATTCGTACCTGTTCCTCCTGAAACATCATCTGTTGCTCCAGGTGCATTCTGCGTCCCATTCTCCGCAAGCTGCATCCGCATGCAGTCCATATTGCAGCATCGCACTAGGCGATAAAGTTCAAGGTTCTGTTGCGCCCGTAAAAACTGCTGGAGAGTATGTACAGGGATTTGTGCCTGCATTCTCCCGCAGCTCCACTGTACGCTCTCAGACTTCACCCAAAGTGCTCCAAAGATGCCGTGCACATGCACAATGTACCTGCCATGCGTGGCGTGCATCTCCACCGGCAATGGCACCAACGCAAATTTAGAGTCTGATGTCCGAGCATTCCAGTCTGCAACACATTGAAGTTCCTGGTATGCCACCGCTGTTGTTGCTCCTAACCGCCACACTGCCTCCTTCAAGCTTGACCGGGGCCATGTATAAGTCCAGAGCAAGAGAATGGCATCTGCTTCCTCCACGCGAACAGAGCATGCCACGTTCGCTACCGATACCCACCAAGACATATACCATAGCGGTGTGTGCTCCACGGGGCAATCCTTCAGCGCGACGATTGAGAACTGAAGGCTGTGTTGGATGCCAACCGGAAAGGATGGAATGAGACGAATCGCTTCACAGAAGCCCCAGTACGGCACAACTTCCACCATGAACCAATCTGCCGCTTCCTGGGCGCACATGCGTGCTGTCGTCAATGGTGAAACGACTTGCCCTGCAACCCCGCATGGGATAAAGTAGCTTGCATCCTCCTCAACACTTTCCAGCCATCCGTGAAATGTTGCTCCTCCATATGCATCTTCGTTGGACCCCGACTCATCCGTTAACGAGTTTGTCGAGACATCAGCAAAGTCAAGCGATTCCACGAAGCTGAGGTATGCCCGTGCCGGCCCCAGCTGCAGCTGCACAATTATGCTTCGAACACGTTGGACTGTGATCCCATCATCATCACGCACGGATGGTGTCTCCAAAACCGCACCTCCGGGCATGTTCGGCAAGGAAATCAATGCCTGCTGCTTGCGATGGGTTCCGCGCCTTCCAAGCATCCTTGATTTTTGCCTGCAGCTGAAACTTCCTGGTCCTTCGAAACTGCCTCGTTTCGAGACAACTGCATCCATGCAAATCCCAAGAGAAAGATGGAACGACTACTCCCTGGAACTGTCGCAAGAGCAAGCCTTCAAACATTCCAAGTACATCAGAAGCAGACACACGGTGTTGAAGCTCATTCCATCGTTGTCTGAGATCAGCCATACTTCCACGGAAAATAGCATTGCACTGACTCACCTCCTTGAAAGACACCATAGGCAACCATTCCCACATGCAGGTGTGCCACACCATCCTCCAGACATCCAGAAGCGTAAGGATGCGCTCCGTTTCCATATCTTGCGCCTGCCTTGTCTTCTTTCTGCTGCCACTCAGAACATCCTGTGCAGGGGATGGGCCTGAATCACTTAACCTCAGCTAAAAATTCTCTTCGCGCAACAACAGCAGGAATTGGTTCAATCTGACCGCATCACACAGCCTAACATTCCAACGCTTAGTCACCCGAAAGGCGCCAAAAACCGATTTCCATCTGCAAGCGCCCAAAATGGTCCATCGCCAACATACGGAATTTTGCACCCGTGCGTCCGCAGCGCATCGATGAGGCACACGTCGCGGCATGGCCTTAGGTTGAAACCATCTTTTCGTTTCCCGTGTCTGTTCCTGACGTGCCGCGACTAACTATTTTACTATCACTGTCAGGGTGCTCCACTTGTTGCGACGCCGCTGCGCACCTCTCCGGTGCCCGATTCTTCGTGCCTCCTGCATGTTCCGACACTCTGCAGTGTTCACCTCAGATTACTCCATGTGGTTGGCTCTAGCACACAACACTGCTATCCAGTCAATGATTTCCTTGCGGACAAGTTGCCGTTCTCCAGCACCTTCATTTCTTGCGCAACGATGCCCGCATACTCCTTGAAGAGCAATTCCTCCGCGTGCTCCCGCCGTTGTCGGCTCTTTCCATGCCGAGCCAAGGCGTTCAGGCGCACGTTGATCCAATATCGTTCTTCCACCAATCGCCGTTTCTGCCGCTTCGTCGTCTCCGGCCTGCCCCAAACGGCAAAACAAGATGCGCACTTGCTGTGTGCAAGTGGTACCCTGCCTCTTCGCTGCAGCATAGTTCTTCTCCTTGTCGGCCCTCACACAACATGCGCATGGCCCTCACATGCGCATGCATGTCTTACACAAATCAATTCTGCGGTCTTGCTTCCTGCAGCTGGGGCACAACAATCGATCAATCGTCCGCTTCCTTCCGCAATGACAAATTTCAACGAAAAAACATGCGCACACACACGTTCCTGCCAGCTACATAATTCTGCAGCAACCCATGCAGCAACCCATGCTTCCAAGACGCTGCATGATACCTTCTTCTTCCTCTCCCCGATGTGTGGCCCCTTCCGCACTGCAAGTGACATCGCACCTCAAGGCATTTATTTTTTTCCGCCTCCTCGCTTGGCTTGCAGCGACAGCACCCTAGCAACTGTCCCAACTTATAAGTTTCTGTGCTTGCAAGCCAGGCCACTGGTCTCCTTTCACATGCGGCCTTAGCATTGCAAGCTCCAACACCTTTCATCTGCGGTCTCCCTGCCTCCTCTCGCGCGTGACACGGGCGCAAACACACGAGCAGCTATCAAATTCGATATCAAGCGACTTTCCGCGAAAACGGCGGTACGTCTGCGGTCTGCTCATGCTGCGCCAATTGCTCCAGCTCGCCGTCGGCAGCGCAGCGGTCGTGAACTGACGCGCCACGATCTTTCGCACCAGGCTGTCGCCTACGAATCGCATGCGCACGTGCACTCACTTGTTTCTTGTGGTTGGTTCCAACCTGCTGCTGCTGCTGCAAGCATTTCTTGCGAACAGCATGCATCATCTATCATGCCAGGGCACACCACGGAACTGACTCCTGCCACAGCCCCGTGCCAGCGCATTTTTCACACGGCTCCGTTGCCAGCAAACGCTTCCCAACAGCACATCGCACCCCTTAAACGCAGCGCAAACAGCAGAATGGCTTCAACTTCAGACACACCAAACCTTGACATCAACAGCTTTCAGCCCAGCCACACTGCATAGCCATCGCGCAGTTCGGGCCACATGTGTGCGACATCCTTGCTGCGATCTTTTCCATGAAGTAGGTACCTTCCAGGTCGCCATGGTTTTACCCACATGTTAACACGCGCTATTCCAGCTTGTGCATTTCATTCAGGGAAACATTGACATTGCCGAGACTGTGTACTCTGCTGCTGCCATCTGTCAGGGTACACCAGGAACGTCCTTGATCAGCATCGCGGCAGACTCGATCCAAAATTGGCCCCATAAAGACGTTGCCTGCCATACAGATCAACGATTCACATGCCATGCTGCATATCGCTACGTCCACATCACCTTCTTGTTGACCTCTGTCACGCACATGTTTGCACCCTGACTCTTCTGTGCCCAAGATACACCAAGTCTCCACTGGCGCATCCAAGTAGTCACGCAGCAGCCACACGCTTAACCGCCCTCAGCACGACACGCATGCATGACGCCACTGGTACTCCAGCAACACAGTAAGCAGCCAAGTTGCCTTCACTTTCTTCGAAACTTTCTTGCATCTGGCCTTGGCTACCGCATCGGGATGATATGCAACTTTGTATACAGAGCATCCCTACTTACTTCATGGCCAAGTTACTTCCACGCGCTTCTCGGCCACCATTGTTACAGATCTTGCCTTGGCCGGGGTGGCAAATAGCATTCAATAAGGCGCTCCTTCGTTTGTCAAATTTCTGCGTACTCACTGCGGCCATGTTACTGCGCGCTATCATCACCACTATCGCCTGCCCTACGCGCACCTTCTCCCACACGCGGCACGCAGATCCAATCGGGTCAAACACGGCACTCATTCCTCAAACAAGCGAGATACCAGCAACTTTCTTCAGAACTGCCTTGCATGTGCGTCTGCACTTTCTATGCAACCAGTTGCGAGCCAAGAATCCACTTGCGTTGATATTGCTGCTCGCCATGCTTGCCCAAGCACAGAGTCGCAAAGTTGTCACAGAAAAGCTTGATCGCTTGATTGCTTCAGCCAAAACACTTTGGTCATATTGTATTTTTCCATTTGGAATTATATTATCATTCTGGTGTGACATCCACTCCTCTCATTCATGTCATGTTTTCGTGAACCATCTGCGCGTCTCCCAATTTTTCCATTTGGAATTATATTATCATTCTGGTGTGACATCCACTCCTCTCATTCATGTCATGTTTTCGTGAACCATCTGCACGTCTCCCAACTGTTTTTGCTCAACAGGTTCTGTCTCGCACGAACGCACTCATTGGTTCGACTCGGCCCAAGGAAGTGGCAACGCACAACCACGTCCACGCTTTGCCTTCAAACGCTGTCTTTGTACGCATACATTGAGCACAGTCGGTCTGCTTTTTGCATTATTGATCTTTAGGAGGAGTTGCATCATCTACTGCACATGAATAAGGTTTCTCACTTTCCTGTTTCACTGCGGTAGCTTCTCACCACTTTGTTGTGACCCGGCGTTGACGGTGTTTGCTTCAAAGTGTTTTGGTGCTATATTATGCCATGATGGCTGCTCTTTGAGATCTCGGGGATCCTGGCTGGGGGGATCCCTGGTTTCCGCATTGAGCTGTGTTGCTTCAGCACCCTGTGATGTGGCCCTGGGTGATTTTGTGGTTGGTGTTTTGGTTGTTTTCTTGTTTAAGGGCCTGCGTTGACATGGCACAGAAGTTGTCATTTGCATGCGTCGAGATATATGATGGCCTGCGCGAAGGATGGCGCACAAGCTGCTATCGGAATTCATCTCAAGAGCACATTGCTGTCCTTTTGCCCTGTTTTTTGTTTTGTTTTTGTGCTGTTTTGTTTGTTTGGTTGTTTTTTGTGTGTTTTGCTTTTTGTGGTTTTTGTTTCGTTTGCTTTTTTGTTGGTTTGTGCTCGCTCTCGGCAATTGGATAGCTTTATGGACTATGTAAAGGTCCACACCAGCTCTCTTTTGTGGCTTTTCATGCATATCAATTCAATTTCCGGCAAGTTAAAGCCTGTGTAACGACCTGGCGAAAGCCTCGGAGGCGTTGGACGGAAAAAAAACATGAATAAGGTTTCTCCACTTTCATTTTTGCAACATCTGCTACCTATGCACATCGCAGACCGCTCCGCAACCAGCGCAACCTGCGCATCGGACCTTGGCCAGGACAACGAAGGCAACCTTCGCATCAGACAAAGGTTGCGCACATGCACGATGTCACATGTCATCCTGGGCACATTCCGCACAGATGTACGCTTGGTCAGCTACACTTGTGTCTTTCAAGTGCTTGCATGCACACTGACAGCAGGCGCAGAATGGAACGCTTCTGGGTGGGAATGTTTATTTCTTTGCAAGCGCTTATCAGGCATTGACCACGGTCGCTTTCATTTTTTGGATTATTGATCTTCAGGCGGCGTTGCGTAATCTACTGCGCATGACTAGCAACGCTTCTGCACATTCATTTTTGCACCATTTTTACCGTCGGTTCCTCCGTGACGAATGCCAGGGTAGTCACGGTGTCTGGGGTAACCTGGACCTGCTTCGTGTGTTCCCATGCTTTCGGGTATGTGTCACATGGAGGGGTGGGATCGCTATCGACTGGGTCACCCAGCGGTCGAGGTTCTGGCAGAAGCACCTCGGACCTCGGCTTAATGTACAGTCAGGCCACAGTCAGGTCCTACACCAGGGATCGAGCTGTGCTGCGTTGGGACCACACCCTGAAAAGGGGGAGGTTATAAGGTGGACAAGAAACCAACCCACCGAAATACCTCATGTAGGAACCTTCGCAGGCCACATCGGATAAAGACATCAACGGTCTGGCGTTGCTTGCTTCTGCGGGTTGCCGCCTTTTTGGCGAGCGCATACACCGGGAGACCGTGTACGTCCTTTGTGGTGGAAAGGGTACCGCCCCAGGGTGCGCCCTACATGGGAGCCCAAAGGTACCAAGCGATCACCTGGGACTAGGCATCTATAATGTCCAAACAGCAGTGGAGGGAATGGAGGGCAACAAAAGATCACATTTCTTGCATTTGTGCGGTCAGTTGCTGCACCTAGTGCTAACTCCATGTCACGTTGAAGGCGAGCATCACCCCTGGACCCGCTCCACAGCGCTATCTTTTGCTGCTGAAATTGACGGACATGTCTTAGGCACACTCTGTGCAGTGACAATGGCTTTGCTCACCAACCGGCTCGATCTGTGCATCCAAGGGCTCTTCGGAGCAGGCAAGTCGAAATCGATGGCAATCCTTATCCTGGCGCTGATTGAGATCGATACCACCGACAGCCTTAAGATATTGTTCATTTGTAAAGAGAACTCCGGTACTAGATCTTTTGCTGACCTCCTCCTATGGCTCGACCCCCCGTCGGGGGTGTTTGGGCGCATAGGTAGGCTGGTGGGAGACCAAGAGCGCAACAAAAGCAGTTACTCCCACACAAAATTTGATATCCACCCCAAAGAAAGAAGGCAAATGTTGCACAAGTGTCAACTAATCTTAGCCACCGGGGGAACGGTAGCCCAGGATCTTACCATGCAATGGTCCACAATGGGTGGTTTTATGCAAGAGCTCTCCCTCCTGGTCATTGATGAAGGCCAGCAGTATGGCACTGACCGAGAAATTGCAGTTATCAGCCTGCTAAGGCAGCAACCTCTGGTATTGTGGACAGGAGACTCAGAGCAGACACCCGGCGGCATTGATCGGGCAGCTCGCAACGCAAAGCGCTCCCGACAACTACTGCTCGCCAAAAGGCATGGCCTGCGAAGCAACCGCAATTATTACACGCCAGCCACCCTTGCCGATGCTATGACTCGGCTGCTAGATGGTTCGGCCAATGAAGGTCTGACAACTCTTAGTCAAATTCTCAAACGAGGGCAGTCCACTTTAGGCCGGCTATGGACAAGTCAGCTATCGCCAGAGGATGAGGAAG
The DNA here is from genome assembly GCA_947184155.2 of Cladocopium goreaui. NCBI lineage: Eukaryota > Dinophyceae > Suessiales > Symbiodiniaceae > Cladocopium > Cladocopium goreaui. Next base: position 206,944 of record CAMXCT020006817.1, read on the forward strand.
ATCTCAAAGTAGCCAGCGCTGTTCTTCCAGGCCTCCAAGCCGTATTTAAAGCAACGCAGCCCACTATGCGGCGACACTCCCGTTTCGTAGAATCGGAACTGCTGGAGGGTGCTGTTCTCAATCTTCCACGGTCTCTTGTGCGCCTTGCCTGGATCTTGCAACATGCCGCTACCCTCCTGCCCATGGCTGGGGACATACAAGCAACCTTAAACTCCCAAACCGCTGGTGTGAGTGACATCCATGCTTGGGGGTTAATGCTTCCCTCCAGTTCCAGAGTTAGTCCTGTGACATACCATGCAGTGGTTGCAGTAAGATACCCCGCTCTCTGCAGACAGGTAAATGGCCTATGGGAACTAGGCAGTTTTGCCTCGGGAGGACTACCAGACAAACCACCAGGGTTTCAGCTAGTGCTTTGGGATACCAATGCTAGGATTAACGGTTTGGTAGCGACTGACCTAGAGACTCTTGTGTCAGAGGTCCTCACCTCCTTCCCTTGTAATGCTGGATTTGCGGATGGACTCTTTACAATGACCACAGCAACTGATCACAAGAACAACTTGAATCGCTCCGTGCTCAAAAGAGACTATGTTCGTACCTTGCGTGTCGAGACAATCGCCAATTCAGCCGGAGGAACAGCACAGGTATCAATCGTGGCTCAGCCCAGCATTGGTTTTCTCAACACTAAATATTACTCCAATGGCTCTCCTACAGAAGATACAGAAGATTGCCTGGGCAGAATCACTGTAGGACTCACCCGGTCCAAATCATTAACCTTGCTAGTCTCACCTCTGGACATGATGGGGCTCATGGGCATGGCACAGGTGATTGCCACCATCGCCTACGGCATCGGGGGCCTGCGGAGGGGAGAAACGACATGGAAGTGGCCAGATTTTGACCCTGACCCAGTACAAGAGAATCTTGCGCAATTAAGCCGTTGGTCACTGAATTCACCACCAAACTGGGAATACCCGCCCCTCGCTATCGCCAACCAATACTACGATCAGCATGCTGATGAGGTAAAGCGAGCAAGGTACCGTTTGATATTGGTCCGAGGGTCAGACCTTCGCTGGTTGGACAGAGCGCGCTTCCAAGAAATTCAAGCAGGCTTGCGAACCCAACACAAGTGGCTCCCCAGGCAACATCTCCCTTTCTCCGAAGTCGTCCTATATGCCTATGCTGCTGATCGCACACCCTTTCCCATATACGTGTGCCTACCTTCAGGACTGTATAAAGCACGCACCGGGAATGTAGTAGCGCAGACAGGCCCAGACCAGGAGATCCTGTCCCTGCCTGGCATATATTTCTTTGATGGATGGCGATTACACCCAAACTTGCCAATCCCAGACCACCTGCCACGCGCAGCAGAGGCACCAGTTCAAGGTACCGCTCCTGATGCACCTACACCTGATGCGGAACCCAAACGGTCGCCAGAAGAAGAAGCGAGGGACATTCTTGCAGTAGCCGCCAAGAACCAGCCAGAGGATGGCCCGAGCACAAGAAAAGCAGCTGTCCGCGCATGTAAATACCTGAGAGCCATGGTCAACCAATACGAAACCACCATCCAAGCTGTGCATAGTGCCGCCCGCACCCACACGCAAAGAAGTAAAGGCATGGTTGGACCTCCTGTTGATTATCGCCCACAAGGAGAAGCCCTCCCAGTAATATCAGCAGACCTCACCTCTGAGTTATTGCATTGCCTATCGACGCTCCCAGACCCATGGCCCTTAGCCAAAATTACCATCGATATGGAGAAACCGAGCCAATGGGTCTCAAAATTGTGCAGACTTTATTTTGCGGACGAGTACGCCAAGCGCACAGTAGGACTTCCCTCACGTAAACATGTTCCGGACATTGCAGGCGCCCTCCGAGCAGTTCAAGCCATCCTCCCCAAACTGGAAGTCAAGATGATTGAATTCTTAGCTGAATGGATGGTAACTCTGTTAATGCCAGCCAGACACGTAATGGAAGTGAGGGCACCTCATCTTTCCTTCATGATGCTCAAGGAATACTGGTTCAGGGAACTTTACTTGGGCCTGAAAGTCACAGCGTCCTTTGACCGCTCTGAGTCATATACCAGAGTGATCGATGGCCAGGTAAGATGCATCACGCCTGAAGTGAAGCCGCAGAATTTGCAGGTCATTTGGAATGTGCAGTTCATCACAGTCTTTGTGCCAGCATGGATGATCCCGCCTGTCTATCATAGCCTACGCAGAGAAAGCATCAAAACTGTGAGTTCTGGCAGCCCCATAGGAGTCCAGTCAGTCCGCCCTACTTGGTTTGAGGACACAACACCTAAGGACCCTACCTCTCAGCAATCTCAAGACCCTCACAAGGAGCAAGCCCAGCCACTTCATGGTCTCAAGTTAGTCATCAAAGAAGAAGTGTTACCAGCGACTGACCAACCGCAATTCCAGTCGCTTGAGCTGTTGGCTAGCAGGGGCCTGTTGGCACCTGATACATGGAAGTGCAAACGCGCACAAGTCAGCCTGAAAGCAACTATTGATGTCCCCATGTTGGGTACAATCATAGAGCAAAATGGCGATGGGCTCCTGGAAGACTCCCACATGCCAGTAGGATGGCCACTCCACATCGATGGCGCTGTCAGACAATGTTGCATTCACAGAACTGCTAGTTTGCAAGAATTAGACGATATGCTCAAGGAATACGACATGAAACGAGACTCTGTTGAAATCAACCATGACGCGCCTCAATGGTCCCATCATGCAGTGTGGAACCGCAAGTATATGGAACCAAAACCTGGATATACGCTGGAACAGCTATGGGCTGACTCCGAACCTGCAGTAAATAAAAAACGACCACTTCCTATGAAGTACAGGCAGATGACCTTCAGCGTGCCGTATCGGCCATTCGGCATTTTCCGCCCCCCATTCCTCCGGACAGCCCCTTCATACAAGCGTTAGGAACACCAGCTGCCCTGAAAGCCCCACCACAGACTGATACCCTAGCGCAAAGGGCACTGGAAGAATGGGAGCGTACTCTGTGCGAAAACAAGGCAGTAGCAATCCTTGCCGAGATACAAGCTGGACGACCGACCATCATCCACAAAGATGGCGGGGAAATGCTTATTGCCATTGTTCTGGACAAGCCACTGGAGGAAGCAAAGCAATTAGTTGATGACCCTGCGGCATTCACCCGCGAAATGACACGCATCCTGCGCGATAAGCATACTCACCCGCTCATAGCCCAAATGATGAAACCTGCGGAGAGTAGTGAGCCACCCTCTGCCACTGCGAGCGCGAGTGGTGCCAGTAGCAGTCGAGACCTTCGCACTACACCACACGAACAGTTCCAATAAAACGCACCAAATGACACAAAGTACCCAAGTTCCACGAAGAGCAATCAGCATCCAACTTCAACTAACTTGAACGGCGTTGTCACCATGGGGTACTCATGGTTGATAACTGCCTGCTACTATCCCTTTTCCAGTCGACATGCTGGAGCCAGCATAGGATTGCCAGCACAGGATATATTGGTGACAGTAAAGTTGAGGGGCGTTGTCACCATGCGGTACTCATGGTTGATTACTGCCCGCTGCGGCTACCATGTTCTCAGTATGCAGAATCGAGCATGGAACGGGAGGCGGGGGGGGCGTTTATACTAATTATCCTGTTATGGGTTGTTTGTCATTTTGTGTCTTTACACGTTGCATGGTAGTGTAGTGAGATGTCAAAGCACATCAAGCCATGGCGCCCGTTGCTGTCTTGCTCAGGCAATCCAGTACCTGCATTGCTTGAATGTCACCCGACCATATGAGCTCCGTGCAATCAAACGAAGTAGTATGCCTGCCTCAGGAACCCCAGATTCACAATGAGGCACAGGATCTCCTCTTACTGCAGGACTATGTGCACAGACTGACGAACACTCTCAGAACTTTGGAAGACACCCACGCCGTGTTGCAGCAAACGGAACTCCTTGCAGGTGTTATCAACGAGCAAGACTGCAGAGACATTCGCACAGCCTGCTGTTGCTTAAGAAGTCTGCGCATTCGACTAGAAGCCCGTGCCAACGTTACAGAACGAGAAGTGATTAGTCGACAGCTACAGCTCATGCATGCGAGCGTACAACAGTACCGGACTGAAGACCTTAACACAGCTGACACAAGTTGCCTGTCCAGAACCTCTTTTGAGCACTTTGAGGATAGACCTGGTCCCTGGGCAGAAAAAAACGCTCGTATTCCTACACCAATGTAACTAAGCAAGCTACCATGATCATTGACCGCATCTAATGCAGTTGATTTCAACACCTGCCAAGTTGACCGCTCAAGCTGCGCAACGCTTGCAAGCCTGCATCCATGCGGTCGAGCTCGCCCTTCGCGAACTCGATCGCATTGGATTCAGTTTTGAAAGTGGTATACTCCGCCAAAGTGCACTGCAACTCCCATATATGGGTATTTTCTCCCATATCACGAAGATGCAATGCAAGAGCAATAGCATGGTAGTGCCACTAACAATTTCGGTGCAATATGATGATTGGAAAAGCAGTACTGAGCGGACTCTGAGGGTACCTGAGTGCTGTTACCGCGCCGTCTTTTTCACCTTAGACCACGTTTCACTTTCCTGTTTCACTGCGGTAGCTTCTCACCACTTTGTTGTGACCCTGGCGTTGACGGTGTTTGCTTCAAAGTGTTTTGGTGCTATATTATGCCATGATGGCTGCTCTTTGAGATCTCGGGGATCCTGGCTGGGGGGATCCCTGGTTTCCGCATTGAGCTGTGTTGCTTCAGCACCCTGTGATGTGGCCCTGGGTGATTTTGTGGGTGGTGTTTTGGTTGTTTTCTTGTTTAAGGGCCTGCGTTGACATGGCACAGAAGTTGTCATTTGCATGCGTCGAGATGTATGATGGCCTGCGCGAAGGATGGCACACAAGCTGCTATCGGAATTCATCTCAAGAGCACATTGCTGTCCTTTTGCCCTGTTTTTTGTTTTGTTTTTGTGCTGTTTTGTTTGTTTGGTTGTTTTTTGTGTGTTTTGCTTTTTGTGGTTTTTGTTTCGTTTGCTTTGTTGTTGGTTTGTGCTCGCTCTCGGCAATTGGATAGCTTTATGGACTATGTAAAGGTCCACACCAGCTCTCTTTTGTGGCTTTTCATGCATATCAATTCAATTTCCGGCAAGTTAAAGCTTGTGTAACGACCTGGCGAAAGCCTCGGAGGCGTTGTACGGAAAAAAAAATCATTTTTGCACCATTTGGCCCCTATGCACATCGCAAACCGCTCCGCAACCAGCGCAACCTTGACATCGGACAAAGCTTGCGCAAATGCGCGCTCTCACGATGCCACCCGTGTTGCTACACGTCGCGCACCGCTCCGCAACCAGCGCCACCTTGGCCAAGGCAACCTCTCCGCAACCAGCGCCACCTTCGCATTGGACAAAGCTTGCGCACATGCACGATGTCACATGTCATCCTGGGCGCATCCCGCACAGATGTTGGCTTGGCAAATACACTTGCGCCTTTCAGTGATGCACACTGACAGCAGGCCCAGAATGGAAGGGTTCTGGGTGGGAAAGTTTAGTTCTCTGCAAGCGCTTTGCCTTCAAACGCTGTCTTTGTACGCATACATTGACCACAGTCGGTCTGCTTTTTGCATTATTGATCTTTAGGAGCGTTACACAATCCACTGCACATGAATAGTAACATTTCTTTACTTTCATCTTTCCGACATCTGCCACACACACAGTAGGACCATAGAAGGTGTATATAACTGTAAAACACTTGTATCACCTGCGTATTTGCACTTCTTATCCTATTTCCATGCACGAAGAACCAGATGTTGGTTACTTATCGATGTTACTATCTGCCCAAGCAGAACGCATGCTGCAGATGTGAACCTGCTGTACAACTTCACGTCCACGACGGACGCTTTTGCTGCAAACTCCATCCACGCCAATTTTTGGTAGCATGCCAAGAACATGCTGCTAGACGTATTCTCTCAGCAAATTTCAGGCTGTCACCTTCCCCTTCCTCCTGCCTACGCCAAGGCAAGCAAAAAGCATCTAAGGTCCAAAGGGGTGGAGGGGAGTTGACGTTTAGGGTTCAGGTTGGAACAGGCGCGGCCAAGCCTTGGGGGGTGGAAGGTTGTCAGGGTCAGTCGTGCTTCTTGATGTTGCGTGCTGGCGTTGACGATCCTCCAAATTGTTGTCGTTGTTGTTGTTGCTGTTGTTGTTGTTGTTGCTGTTGTTGTTGTTGTTGCTGTTGTTGTTGCTGCTGTTGTTGCTGTTGTTGCTATTGTTGCTGTTGCTGTTGCTGTTCTTGTTGTTGCTGTTGCTGTTGTTGTTCCTGTTGCTGTTGCTGTTGTTGTTGCTGTTGCTGTTGCTGTTGTTCTTCTTCTTCTTGTTTTTGTTCTTGTTCTTGTTGTTGTTGCTGTTGTTGTTGCTGTTGCTGTTGTTGTTGCTGTTGTTGTTGTTGCTGCTGTTGTTGTTGCTGTTGCTGTTGCTGTTCTTGTTCTTGTTGTTGTTGCTGTTGCTGTTGCTGTTGCTGTTGTTGTTGCTGTTGTTGTTGCTGCTGTTGTTATTGCTGTTGCTGTTGCTGTTGCTGTTGCTGTTGTTGTTGCTGTTGCTGTTGCTGTTGTTGTTGTTGTTGTTCTTCTTCTTGTTGTTGTTGTTGTTCTTGTTCTTGCTGTTGTTGTTGTTGTCGTTGTCGTTGTCGTTGTCGTTGTGGTTGTTGTTGTTGTTGTCGTTGTTGTTGTTGCTGTTGTTGTTGTTGCTATTGTTGTTCCTGTTGCTGTTGCTGTTCTTGTTGTTGCTGTTGCTGTTGTTGTTCCTGTTGCTGTTGCTGTTGTTGTTGTTGCTGTTGCTGTTGCTGTTGCTGTTGTTGCTGCTGTTGTTGTTGCTGTTGCTGTTGTTGTTGCTGTTGTCGTTGCTGTTGCTGTTGCTGTTGTTGTTGTTCTTCTTCTTCTTGTTTTTGTTCTTGTTCTTGTTGTTGTTGCTGTTGTTGTTGCTGTTGCTGTTGTTGTTGCTGTTGTTGTTGTTGCTGCTGTTGTTGTTGCTGTTGCTGTTGCTGTTGTTGTTGCTGTTGTTGTTGCTGTTGCTGTTGCTGTTGTTGTTGTTCTTCTTCTTGTTGTTGTTGTTGTTCTTGTTCTTGTTCTTGCTGTTGTTGTTGTTGTCGTTGTCGTTGTCGTTGTCGTTGTGGTTGTGGTTGTGGTTGTGGTTGTTGTTGTTGTTGTTGGTGGTGGTGGTGGTGGTGGTGGTGGTGTTGGTGTTGGTGTTGGTGTTGGTGTTGTTGGTGTTGTTGGTGTTGGTGTTGTTCTTGTTCTTGTTGGTGTTGTTGTTGTTCTTGTTGTTGTTCTTGTTGTTTTTGTTGTTCTTGTTGTTCTTGTTGTTCTTGATGTTCTTGTTCTTGTTCTTATTCTTCTTGTTGTTGTTGTTGCTGTTGTTGTTGTTGCTGTTGCTGTTGTTGCTGTTGTTGGTAGCAAGAGGAGCCGGTTAAAAAATAAAAGCGGGTGGGGAGGTGCAGGGGGGAGGGCGCAGCGCCTCCCCCCGCAATGCGTACCAAGAAAGAAGCACATAGGCACAAGTCTCGATGGATATCAATAAAGAAAACATGAACCGGAAAAAAAGCGTGAGAGTAGGGAGCAACCCGAGCCGGTTAAAAAATAAAAGCGGGTGCCGGGGGTGCAGGCGCCTCCCCCTGCAATGCGATAAGATGAACCCAAATAAACGAAGCATATGCAAAAAAGACGTAAGAGTAGGTAGCAAGAGGAGCCGGTTAAAACATAAAAGCGGATGGGGGGGTGCAGGGGGGAGGGCGCAGCGCCTCCTCCCGCAATGCGATAATATGAGGCCAAATAAACGATGCATACGCAAAAAAGACGTGCGAGTAGGTAGCAAGAGGAGACGGTTAAAACATAAAAGCGGATGGGGGGGTGCAGGGGGGAGGGCGCAGCGCCTCCCTCTGCAATGCGTACCAACACAGAAGCACAAAGGCACACAAATCTCAATAGATATCGATAAAGATAAAATGAACTCCAATAAACGATGCATGTGACAAAAAGACGTAGGAGTAGGTAGCAAGGGGAGCCGATTAAAACATAAAAGCGGGTGGGGGGGTGCAGGGGGGAGGGCGCAGCGCCTTCCCCCGCAATACGATAATATGAACCCAAATAAACGATGCATATACAAAACAGACATAAGAGGAGAGAGCAAGATAACATGAACCGGGAGTAGGGAGCAACCCGAGCCGGTTAAAACATAAAAGCGGGTGTGAATATCAATAAAGATAACGTGAACCGGAAAAAAAAGTGAGAGTAGGGAGCAACCCGAGCCGGTTAAAACAGCAAAACGGGTGGGGGGGTGCAGGCGCCTCCCCGCGCAATGCGATAAGATGAACCCAAATAAACGATGCATATGCAAAAAAGACGTACGAGTCGGTAGCAAGAGGAGCCGGTTCAAACAAAAAAAAACGGGTGGGGGGGTGCAAAGGGCAGGGCGCAGCGCCTCCCCCCGCAATGCGTACCAAGAAAGAAGCACATAGGCACAAGTCTCGATGGATACCGATAAAGAAAAAATGAACCAGAAAAAAAGAGTGAGAGTAGGTAGCCAGAGGAGCCGGTTAAAAAATAAAAGCGGGTGCGCGGGTGCAGGGGGGTGTTACTTATTTTGTTTTACGTGTCTACACAATGCTTTCATGCATGTTGACATGTACACTTAATTCATATCTTTCATGCGCACTCCGCATGGCTCAAGACTAGCAGCAAACCGCAGCATAGTAAAAAGAGAGTGCAGCAGCCACTTCTTGTCCGCAGGTGTTTAGATCCGTTTTCCAAAGCTCCCTCAAAGGGGAAAGCTACCTCAGGGGGAGGGCGCAGCGCCTCCCCCCGCAATGCGATAATATGAACCCAAATAAACGATGCATATGCAAAACAGACGTAAGACAAGAGAGCAAGATAACATGAACCGGAAAAAAAGGAGTGAGAGTAGGGAGCAACCCGAGCCGGTTAAAACATGAAAGCGGGTGGAGGGGTACAGGCGCCTCCCCCCGCAATGCGATAAGATGAACCCAAATAAACGATGCATATGCAAAAAAAAAGTAAGAGTCGGTAGCAAGAGGCCCCGGTTGCAACATAACAGCGGGTGGGACGGTGCAGGGGAGAAGGCGCAGCGCCTCTCCCCGCAATGCGTACCAAGAAAGAAGCACATAGGCACAAGTCTCGATAGATACCAATAAAGATAAAATGAACCAGAAAAAAAGAGTGAGAGTAGGTAGCAAGAGAAGCCGGTTAAAAAATAAAAGCGGGTGAGGGGTGCAGGCGGAAGAGCGCAGCGCCTCCCCCTGCAATGCCATAATATGAAGCCAAATAAACGATCATATGCAAAAAAGGACGTAAGAGGAAGTAGCAAGAGGAGCCGGTTAAAAAATACACGCGGGTGGAGGGGTGCAGCGGGGAAATGCGTACCAACACAGACGGACAGAGGCACACAAGTCTCAATAGATATTGATAAAGATAAATGAACCCCAAAAAACGATGCATGTGACAAAAAAACGTAGGAGTAGGTAGCAAGAGGAACCGATTAAAACATAAAAGCAGCAATGCCTACCAAGAAAGAACCACATAGGCACAAGTCTCGATGATATCAATGAAGATAAAATGAACCAGAATTACTTTACTTCGTGTGATCCCCACCATGACATTTATACATGTTCCTACTGGCACATCTTCTAGCATTCTATCTGACATATCTTCTGACATTCTATTTGGCATTCTATCTGGCATATCTTCTGGCATATCTTCTGGCATTCTATCTGGCATTCTATCTGGCAAATCTTCTGGCATTCTATCTGGCATATCTTCTGGCATTCTATCTGACATATCTTCTGGCATTCTATTTGGCATTCTATCTGGCATATCTTCTGGCATATATTCTGAAAAGGGTGTGAAATAGTTTTGGGAATTTTTTTTTGAGCAGGTTTGGGATTTTTTTTTGGATTTCTTGGCTGGTATCTTTTGCCTAGTGTTCGCAACAGTTTGGAACTTAAATTTTCCATTTTACATGGTATTTGCAGCATTTGGGCATGTTCACCTTCCATTTTGCAAGGGATTTCCTACATGTGGGCGTGTTCACCTTCCATTTTGTATGGTATTTGCCACATTTTGGCATGTTCACCTTACATTTTGTATGGGATTTGCTACATGTGGGCGTGTTCACCTTCCATTTTGCATGGGATTGGCCGGATTTGGACATGTTCACCTCCCATTTTGCATGGGATTGGCCACATTTGGGCACGTGCACCGTCCATTTTTCATGGGATTTCCTACATGTGAGCATGTTCACCACATCATCATGCCAACCCCAAGGGATTGATACATTTTGGCATGGCCACCTTCACTACATCATCATGTCACCCCCGCCTCCCCCCAAAATAAAAAAGGGCGCAGCGCCTCCCCCCAAAGCAGAATAAAAGCACCTCTTCTCACATGTAATGTTGCTAGTTTTCAAGAGAAAATTAGTTCGCAAAAATCGCAACCTGTCAACCCCAACTAATTAATGTATTTACGAGCTTGGGTCTAAATATGAAAAAGCGGGAGGGGGGGATTGGGGGGAGGCGCAGAATGCAAGCATCTCTTCTCACATGTAATGCTGTCAGCTTTCAAGAGAAGGTTGGTTCGCAAAAATGCAAGTTGCGGACGATGGTCATGGTTAACAGTCACGCCATCATGTTCAAAGTATCATCATGCCAACCCCAACTAATGTATTTACGAGCTTGGAGTTAAATATAAAAAAGCGGGAGGGGGGATTGGGGGGAGGCGGAGTTTCCAAGTGTGTGGTTCGAACATTTTCAGAACACATCAGAGCCCTTGATACACATACAAATCATCGACAAATAGAAACGTTGGAAAATGCGAAGGCGATAGGAAATCTAGACGCAAACCTGTAGAAACGGGAACATAATAATACCAAACAAAATTATAGAACCCTACTACAGCATGAAAAGTTTGCCAGCCTCTGGTACCATTAGTACCATAAAGAAACCGATTCGCATTGTGCAAGTGCCAGCAAATGTCTCTCCGCAATCCTTTTGTGCCAACAGTCCCATATTCCAGTTGAGCACAAAACATATGCACAAATGCACATAAAGCTTATCACGTCCCTGCAGCATGTTGCTTCACAGGACTACCGCTTGCCAGCGCACAAAACTCACGTGATCTGAAAAAATGACAGCGCTGCAGCATCGTGAGAAATTCAACAAGTAGGGAGTAGAACTCTGTGTCTGAACTCTGTGTCTGATAGATTGGCTGGTTGTCAAGATCACCAAAGCACTAGCTGCTAGCCAGAAAGAAAAGCACACTATAAGTTTGGCATCTGCAGGCGCCAGGAAGAATCTCAAATCAATAATTTCAATCAGAAGCGCTCACAATTGAGGAAGGAAATCATTTCTTTTCTTTGGAGATCAACCCTGACGAGCAACAAGTATTACCCTTTGAGGTAACTTGTCTCAAAATTGCCAATCTAAGGACGGGAAAAAGTGCGAGATACCAGATCATGAAAGTAGCCCCGAAGAGCTGCGGCAGCTTGCTTCTCACCCTGGAAGGGAAATGTGCAGTTTTGATTTAAGGCTACAAAACATGGGATCTTGAAGCTCTAGGCACAAACTACTTGCCGAACATGTTGCGAGATATGTCTGAAGATAGCAAGGTTCTTCGTGAAACATTTGGTGTCATAGACTTGCAACCTGTCAGAAATGAGGTGGACATCCCTGTATAGCTTCTCTCTTGTGAATCAGACATACTGTACTATACTATACTCTGCCATACTAATGTTTATTATTTTATTTTACTTTATGGTATATTAAATTAGATTTTATCTAATGAAAATATATCCGATTAGATGAAAATCTGCTTGTCTCATATTTATGTGCTGTAAAACATTGTACTTGAAAACATTTATGGTTATATAATATTATAAATATAATATTATAAATATAATATTATAAATATAATATCATAAATATAATATTATATATGTATAATATCTATCTATCTATCTATCTATCCATCCATCCATCCATCCATCCATCCATCTATCTATCTCTCTCATATCTCTTTGAATTTCCATATTAGAAGAAATCCAGCCGTGAAATACATGTAAATGCTTGAATATCTACTATGGATACATAAACTGCTTAACACACATGCACCTATAGCTGTTAACAGGCCGGCCACAACCATGCCCGCTACAATCTGACAGGGTCATAACGGGTTTCGACGATGACTTGCTGTTTCGCCCCGGCCTCCGTGGTGAGGCTGCTGTTCACTGACTTATGGTGACAGGCTGGATCAGGCTGTAATTCGCCTTCCCCATTTTTCTGCTTTTTCTCTGGCCTCGCCAGACCACAAAACTGAAGAAGGAAAAATTCTTCAGGCGAGGTGCTACATCGAAGTGCTACAGAAGCTACCTAGCACTTCTATGATTTCCATCGCGACAAAAAGAAAGCCAAGCGCCACTATTTCCAGAATGTAAGGTCAGGAGAAATGATTTAGGGAAGATGCTGCACAGAGACTGGCGATCTAACACTCCAAACGCCAGCAGAAGCATATTTGAGCTCTGGGCAAGAGGCTTTGCTGTTTGCTGCGACATGTAAAGTAAACTCACTGGACCTGAAGAAAAATTATGGCTGCCAAAGCACCATGTAGGAAATTAACCCACAGGCTAGGCGGCGAACCAAGTCATTGACCGATCGCTAGCAAGTGCTCCATCCAAATCATCACGCGCCCTGCAGACCAGACTAGAGGCCCGAAAAAAAATGACAAAAAATGCAGCCAAGATCTTTAACTTATGCTTCGGCACATTGATAATCTCGTGCTAGTGACACTTTGATAGAAACAACAGGAACATGACAACAGTTGACGCCTTTTCCAGCTCGTCGCATTTTTATTCCAAGAAGAAGAAGCGCCGCCCTTCCTGTGGGAGGATTTTTGCGAAGCACTTGTTCTATGTCAGAACAGCATACAAAAATTGAATTCAGCTTGTTCCATTGGAGCACCTAGCGACAACCGCGCATAGGACAGGTTTCGAAATAACCCAAACAGCTGCCCCAAGATGCAGAACAGGTGGCGTCTAGCCTGCGCTTGTCGCAAGTGCCGTCGTAGCGGATGGTTCTCCAAGAACTCCACGAACTCCAAGAACTGGCCCAACTATAAGGACAAAAGTTATTCTCCAATAACATGAGTGAACAGACAATGATTGAGTCTCGCAGCCATCGATGCAAAACTACAGCGGTGATGCGGGAAATCAATGGAAATGACATACAAAAGGTTCAGGTGAACCATGACAAGCTTCAACGACTGCATTAGATTCTAAGACCACTTCTTTCCTAGTCTCAGGAAATGATCAGGGAGTGTTGCTGGCTGCCTGTCACCAACGATCTCCGGCTTGTATTTTGCATTGAAGTTCTTCCTGCCAGCGGTGCGAGAGCAGCGTATTGGAATATGGAAACACAGCAGGTCAGGAAAAGATAATGTGGTTATATTCATATAGGGATGGTTTTTACCGACCATCTTTTGTTATATTCATAGGAATAGCTTGTATAAGTTTGACCACATCAAATTGCATAGGCCCAGGGAACAGCTGAGGCAACAGCAACGTTAAAGTGGAAGCTAGAAGCTACGAAACCAAAAGTGTGCTGAACTTTCGCTGCTGCAAAAGACACACTGCCCGTATTCGTATCACGCATTCTTCTATTCTGTCAAGCATTCGTCTATCAATCCAGCTAACTGCAACCTACCCACTTCAACTTGTAGCCTGCCTTTTCGATGTTGGCAAAGTCTACTGGCCACGCTCTGCAGCACTGCACAGGCAGGCCACAGTACGCAGCGCATACGGACTACGCAATCGCACACCCTGTCCACGCTCTGCAACACTACATGCTCACAGGCCACAGTACGCAGCACGTATTCTGGACATTCTCTACAATGCTACACAAGGCCTTTCTTTGATTCATCTCTGGCTTCAAAGTTGTTGATAATGTTGATGTTGGTGTTTGATATTTGATGTTAATTCTGGTTGATGTTGTTGCCAATGTTGATGTTGATGTTGTTGAATAACTCGCAGCAGCGCCTGAAGCACTGCCTGGATGTCAGGATGTTACTACACAGCGACAATGCAGTTTGGCCACGCTTTGCAGCACTGCACGCAGGCCACAGTACGCAGCACACGCAAACCCATATGTCCTGGCCACGCTCTGCAGCGCTGAACGCACAGGCCACAGTACGCAGCACACGCGCATCTACACAATCGCCCTGCAGTACACTACGTTTGCACAATGAAACCAACAGAAATCAGCCCCACTCTGCATTACGCGGCACATGCATATGTGCATGACGTCCAGGCAACGCTCTTCACCATACATCATGGGTCGCTTGAGAATAAATGGACACACACATACACACACGCATGTTGTCAATAAATCATTCAGGTGCTAAATATGAAGGTACAGACTGCACCATGTAAACCACAAATTTCGAAGGCATTGTATTACACGGCCTTTTGCACCAAACCGAAAAAACATCACGAAAACCAATCTAGGTGTCTGAACTGGCCAGTGATGCTCGCGTTACACCGCAGAACTGCGGACACAGACAGGGCACAATGAACAAGACAGCTACAGCATTATACTCCGTAGCACCAGAACCTAGGCTTGGCATATAGGAGTGTTGCACTAAGCATCGCCTATTGTAAGGCAGCACGCCTGTCAGAATTCTCAACATCTTGGACCAAACACTAACTAATAGCCTTGCCAGTCAAAACTGTTGCAAAGTGATGCGGCAGGATGTTCCCGGTTTCAAAAATGAAGCACAGAAATCTGTTGTCAGTTCTGCGGCCAGCTCTCATTTTGTTGCATCGGTATATCGAGCTTGAAGTGGCTACGGCGGCTACGGCACGAAGCAGAGAAAATACATAGCACCAAAATGCCGAGGCATCATCACATGCAAAAGCAACCAGAACCAAAGATACTATTGATGAAAGCGCTGCATCGAAACAAAGCAAGCAGAACAGGAGAGAATAAAAGGAAAGAAACATAAAAGCAAAGAGACAGTAAAGAAAGGAAGCAGAGCAAAGAGGAGTAGGAAGAAGCAGAGAAGCAAAAATGCATGATGGCATAGAAAAATAGAAGTAGAAAGGTACAGAGACAGACAAGCATGAAAGGCAAAAACGATGGAAAAGCAAAAAGCAGAGAAGAGCAGAGAAGAGCAGGGAAAAGCAGAGAAGCAGAAAAGCGGAGAAGCAAGGAGAAAAGCAGAACGGCAGAAAAGCAAGAAGCAGGAAAGCACAGAACCGGGAAGCCAAAAAAGTCCAAAACCTTCCGCGGAAAAACAAAACATATATCATCCCAAGGAATTTAATGAATTTCATAGGGGTCCGGCAAAGCAGATCCAGGGGGTCCAAAAAGCAAGGTGGGGGGTCAAAGAAACAAGGTGGGGGTCAAAAAAACATGGTGGGGAGTCAAAAAAAACAAGGTGGGGGGTCAAAAAAACAAGGTCAGGGGGTCAAAGAAAAACAAAGTAGGGGGTCAGAAAAACAAGGTCAGGGGGTCAAAAAAACAGGGGCTCAAAAAAACAAGGTAAGGGGTCAAAAAAACAAGGTAGGGGGTCAAAAAACCAAAGTGGGGGGTCAAAAAAACAAGGACCCCATTAAATTTAGATTCATAAAAAACCAATAACATCCAACAATAAATACCATTTTATTTATCAATATATCCTTAAATTTTATATATATATCCTTAAAAAATCATATAAAATTCCTATTATTTTCCAAAAAAAATAAATAAATAAAAAAACACCCAATAAATTTAATTTATTTATAATTATAAAACCCAAAATATCTCATAAAATCAAAAATACACCCTTAAATTCCCAAATACCAAAAATCCTACAAAATTAAAAATATAAATTAAAATATCCTAAAAAATAATCCCAAATATAACCCTCTACAAAAATTAAATACCTGTCTAAATATAATTCAAAATAGTCAACCATTCACCATAAAATTCTTTATACCAAATATCAATATATTAAATTTTATTAAAAAATATAAAATACTATAATATTAATTATTATAAAATATAAAAAAAATATAAATTATATAATTAATATTATTTAAAAATATATTCGACCAAAAAAATATAAAATATACTAAATATAAATACAATAATTTAATATTTTCTAATATATTATTAAGATCTATTAACACATTATTAATTAATTATGATCAATTAATAACAATACATTATAATCAATTATATAATATCTATTATATTATCAATTAATCCATATTAATATAATTAATTCTGATCTATTCATGTTTTTTCGTTTGCTTGGTGAGCGCCATTCTGTCGCATCAAGAATAATTGCGTTTGACTCGTGAACTTTATGGTGACGAGCCACTGGTGAAAGATGGGAGGCCCAACGCACTACCTGCAGTGCACGGAGGACCAAGTGCCACACGGGGGCAAAACTGTGGTCTTATACCGGACTATCATGGCATATCTATTATATCTATATATTTACATGTATGTATATGCATGTATATCATATGTGTATATAATTATATATATATATACATATTGCCATCTGGTTATTTAACATAGCCATGGAAAGATCCACCATTTTTAATATAGGTAAACCATCTATTTCTATGGGCCATCTATACCATGGCTATGTTAAATAACCAGAGAGTATATATATATATAAATTATATATATATATAATAAATCGATTATATCCCGTGCGGTTTTGACTTGTTTCTCCAGCAACAAATCTTTCGCCAGGGAAGCGGATTGAAACTCTATGGAAATGACTTGGTGATCCCGGTGGCGCGGCCTCTGTCTCGCCCGTCTCCGTAGGACCAGGTGCCCAGGTTGCTTTCCTGGGAACAGCCGAAATCATGTGGTAAATAGATGGGAAAATCATGGTAAAAATGGTATAACTATATATAATTTGGGTAAATCATGGTAAAATCATGGTATAACTTGGGTAAAATAATGGTAACATCACGGTAAACTGATGGTAGAATGATGGGAATTAGATGGGAATTAGATGCTAACATGATGAATCATGATGACCAAAACGATGCTATGGGTAGCCCAATCACTTAGATAGTAATTGGGATGGTAATTCCATGGTGATGACATGACTTTCAATCTGTGGTCGGGACTGACATGTTGACCTAAGCCAAATGAAGCTGGTAACCATCCAAGAAGCACATCAAATCATAAATCTGGATCAAATAGGATTCATCTGTTAAATAGGTTTATTTGGTGATTTTTATCTTATAGGTTACATCATAACATCATAAATCATAACCAAGCACATCCTATTGATCAAAATAATTCAATCTGAAATAGGGTTATTTGGTTATAATTACCACTAACATCCACTAACCATATCTAACCATCGTTGCAGTCGCAGTGAGGTTTCTAAGATTTCACCAGATCAAGTGCAACGGACTACTTTGCTATGTTTTACATGTCTGTCCCGGACATCTCCAGCTGGACGGGGCCTCCACACTCAACCAATTCCTCAACCAATTCCCCAGATCTCTTCGATTCTGCAATGATTCATGGTGGATTTCCCAAGGATCGAGGTCACCAGGCCACATCTTCGATGACATGCCCAATTTTTCCAGAAAAAAAAAGATCCGCGCAGCTGCAAGGGTGCCTTGTTCTGCTTCTCCTGCACTTGCTTCAAACTCGCTAGGAGCTCGGAAACCTGGAAATTTTGCAGTCAGCTCGGTGGCAGCGAAGGGAAAACGATGCTGCTGTTGTGGTGGCTTTTCAGCATTGAAATATGTGGTCAATACAATGTTGGGGATCGATCATCTATAAAGATACCTACAAAATCTGAGGGATGACACATGTTTTGAATTGTTTTGAGAGATTGAAACCACTGAGCAGAACACAACGTGCCGACAGTCACCAGTCAGATGGGTTCCCTTCCGATATGTTAACAAACAAATGCTGAACCTTCGCCGGGTTACACCCGGAAGTTCGGAAATCATTCGCCGCAGATCATATTATCATATTCAGAGTGCCATCACCAACAACACTGACAGTTATATGACATCCTATAACCACAAACTACATATATATTATAGTAACACCGAACAAACAATGTTGAGAAACAGATCATAACAGTCATAACAGCGTTTTTTCCCGTTAATTGATTATCAGTGGTTTTTCATTTTTGTTTCCATTCATTAACCAAGTAGGATCTTTCTGGGACTTCCCCATGGCCCCTTGTTACAACCGGCACCTCGTCCGTGTCGTCCAAGAAGAACTTGGCAGCACTCGGCTTCCGCCCCACGGTGCAGGTGAAGAATCTGGGAGGACCCATTGGATGGGAAAAAAACATGGGAAAATCCATGGGAAATCTGGGAAAATATGGACAAGCCATGGAAAAACTATAGGAAAAGCCATGATTTCCTACCCAAAGTTCTCATGTTTCTTCGCAAAAAAACGTGGAGTTCTTGGATGTTGGACGGTAAATGCGAGATCGTACTTAGTTTGCCAAGATGAGGAATAGGTAAAACACCCATCATTCTCATCATTCTCATGATTCTCATCCGTGAAATTTATATCAAATACCACACAGTCCACAAACCTGCCTGAAAAACATTGCTCCAAACCAAATCCAATGACCGAATGATCTCACCAGGAATTACACTCAACCAATGCGGCTTTTGGACTAGTTGGTTCTCCGCACAGATATCAGGAAGACATATTTTTCTAAACCTCTTTTGAAACATCATAAAACTACGACGATTAAGAAAAAACGGAATTAAATTGCATAAAGATGAAGATCATCATCATTTGGATAATAATTCAAACATTAGAAATCCTCAACCATCTGTTTTTTAATGGGGCATCCCAAGTCGTCACCGGTTTGCTCCGACGAAGTCATGCAACATGTCCCACCGTCCCACCTCCGACCGGCATGCTCCTCTGCAAACTCGCCCAGACCTGGATAGCGGCAATTGATGGCGATTTCACTGTGGACAGTGACTACTAACTTAAGTGGATGTATGTGGATGTGTGGTATACTATGGTATACTGTGGTATTCTATGTTCAAACATACAAGACATATCAAGACATGCCGTATTTCTGTGGTAAACCGCCCGGAATAGATCATAAACATGAGTGTTGTGCTTGAGGGTTTTCAAAGAATGTAGCAAAGCACAGAATGAACCAGGTAACCACATATTTGTTTCTAAACTAAGCATGGAAAGAAATAGCTTTGTATGGTTTGTTGTTGGGTTTACCCTTTTTTCAAACCAAGGTGGGTTTACCCAATTCCCCAGCCAGCCACCGGGGGTTTTACCCCGTTGGGCATCCTGACTGGCAAGGCCGCCCCCCAAACTGCCACGCAGGTCGCCGCTGAGCCCCGGCGAAAGTCCACAAAGGCCTGGACTTGGAGCTGACCTTTAAATGGCCCCTGATAGAACTGTTAACATCCCATTAAAATGATGCTAACACATGTATGTATAATATATATATATATGATATACCCTCTGGTAAGTTAACAGTTCGACCCTGGCAGATAGGAGTTGGAAGACTAGTGGAAAGACTAGAGATTGATTGTTTTCAGGGTGTATGTTGATTTACCAGAGGGTAGTGGGAATATAATGGGAATATAAAGCAAACCATGTCAAGGGTTTAAAAGTTAAAGCATCATTAAAAACAGTCAACGTGGATTTAGCAACACAAATGGCAGTATATTGAGAGAATATGAGAGAATCATAGGATATCAATGGAATATTAAAACCCATTTACATTACCATGATTCCTATATACAAAAATGGTGGTGTAATCAATAGGAATCTCAGGACCCCCAAAATGGAGGTACTGTACCATATAAAGCCAAATATTGAGGAAATATCACGTTATTTAGCCCTAAAAAATACTGTAGGCCTTCTACTGTTGGTAGTGTAAATAGGATGGTAGTTGATGTCAATGGGGATATTGGTGGAGGTATAAGCAATCAATGGGAAATAAAACTGATGGTAACATAGTTGACCGCAGATTTTGGTTTGCTTTTAGTATTAACAATCGAATTTTCGGGCTATCTAGTTTTGCCCCATACCCATATCCTTTCATGGACATGCATGGGAATATTAATCAAACAGAAATGGACTATTGCTGGTAGCGTCATTGGATTTAACCATCAACAGCGGTTGCTATACTGGGATATCATGGTGATATAGACTGGAAATCACACATGTACATATCATCTAAATCCATGTAGATACATATATATATATACATATAATTACATATACATATAGGGTAACTAATTTAAATATGCAAACAGGTATTTTAGACTACCTCCGGGAAGGCTTTCCTTGGCCCGCCCGGCCATTTAAACATACGGAATCCCGTTCATTTAAACATAAGGTAACTACCTCCGGAACCTCGCGGTCTGGCCCGCCCTCCAAATGGTTTAAATGTCGTTACCGTATATACATATATATATAATATATATATATATATATATATATACATATATATATATAATATATATATACATACATTTATTGATATAAATGGATATAATATATACATAAATCCCTTTCAACCACTATAGTCCCCTTGTATCATCCCATTCTTTGTGCTAAACCCAAGAATTATGTAGAAATACTAGGCTTCATAACCATTGTCATGAGGGTAGCCAATCATCTCGCCTCCACCGACGGACAGCTTTCCACTGCTCTGGCGCTTGGGCCTTGGCAAATCCATGGATAAAATCACCGGAAAACATGTTTGGCGATCTTTCAGCAATCAAAATGGCGATGAACCAAAGGACAATTGAGATTCAAACAAGCAGATTTCGTTGATTTGACTCACTTGGGTGTGTCTGAAAAGGATGCATATACCTGGTACACCAAGTCATTGCCATTGTTTCATAGTGAACATGAGGAACCAAATGGACTTGTTGGGTACCATATTATTAGACAAACCCGAATAAACATGGTTGTAACATTTACATCCATTTACTACTGCTATCAATGGTGGTAGTTTTTTTCCCTCGAGGAACTCAGAAGTTTGTAACTGCGGCCCTACATAAATTCAGTCTGTATGAACAGCCCGCGAAATCTTGGCCCAAATAATCAGACAACCCTGTACAAACGGGTAGGGGTTGATCCCTATGATGGTTTATATCGGGTACCCTCTGGTAATTTGTTACATAGCTATTGAACATGGCCAAGCTATAGTCGATTTACCCATTGAAACATTGTGATTTTTCATAGTTATGTAACAGTTTACCAGAGGCTAAGGGTGGTGTATACCTACATCTTGACAGCACCGCTTCAAATCATGGAATAGTACTACTGTGGATGGTTGCGAAATCCTGCACCACCTGGGATGGTAGAAGGCCTATAAATAATGGGATAAACCACCTATTGGTGCAGCATTTCTTTCATCCACGGAACTCAAAATTCATGTTGCTGAGATTTGCTGAGCCCTGTTTTTTTGCCAGGTGAATCCAATGGATTTGGGATGGTTTACTTTTTTCCATGTTTTTTCCATGTTTTTTCCATGTTTTTTCCATGTTTTTTCCATGTTGTCTTGACTGGATCTGGGGTTTTTGTCCATGTTTTCCGTTGGCAAACTGCTTCTGGCCCAACACCAGGTGCCAAACAGCAAGACCTCCGACTTGGCTTTCAGTCGAGCCTCAGAGGCGCTGCCAGGTCTTGTTCAATGATGACGACGATGATTAAAGATGACGATGTTTGATAAGTGATGAGTGATGCGTATGGATGGATGGATGGATGGATGGATAGATAGATAGATAGATGGATAGATAGATGGATAGATAGATAGATAGATAGATGGCTAGATTGATAGACAGACAGACAGACAGATAGGTAGATAGGTAGATAGGTAGATAGGTAGATAGGTAGATAGGTAGATAGGTAGATATATAAGATAGATAAGATAGATATGACAAATACTATATATAAAATAGATAAGATAGAAAAAATAGATAAAATAAGATCGATAAGATCGATAAGATAGACAAGATAGATAATATAGATAATATAGATAATATAGACAAGATAGATCAGATAGATAAGATAGATAAGATTGATAAGATAGACGAAGTAGACAAGATAGATAAGATAGATAAGATAGATAAGATAGAGAAGATAGAGAAGACAAACAAAATAGACAAGACAAATACAATAGATAAGAAAGATAAGATCGACACAATAGATAAGATAGATAAATATAAATAAGATAGATAAGACAGATAGATAGATAGATAGATAATAGATAGATAGATAGATATAGATAGATAGATAGATAGATAGATATAGATAGATAGATAGATAGATAGATAGATAGATAGATAGATAGATAGATAGATAGATAGATAGATAGATAGATTAGATAGATATAGATAGATATAGATAGACATAGATAGATAAAGAAAGATATAGATAGATATAGATAGATAGAGATAGATAGATAGATATAGATATAGATATAGATATAGATATAGATATAGATATAGATATAGATAGATATAGATAGATATAGATAGATATGGATAGATATAGATAGATATAGATAGATATAGATAGATAGATAGATAGATGTAGATAGATATAGATAGATATAGATAGATAGATAGTAGATAGATATAGATAGATATAGATAGATATAGATAGATATAGATAGATATAGATAGATATATATAGATATAGATAGATATAGATAGATATAGATAGATATAGATGGATGTAGATAGATATAGATAGATATAGATAGATAAATAGATATAGATAGATAGATATAGATAGATAGATAGATAGATATTGATTATCCCACGCAATGCTTAGAACATGGCAAAAATCCGGGGCACGGTGCGGGGCACCGAAGGTGGCACGGTCAGGGGCTGGAGATCAAAAAAGTTGGTGCTTGACCGCTCAAAAACTAGGACATCTGGTGCTTGGGATAGCTCACTAGCGCGGTCTAATGCATGTCACAACTTGGAGATGATTCGTGGGTAGTGTTGAAGTACATCCTGGCAGAAGTTAGTACCCAGGTACTACCCAGGAATCGACCTGACAGTTGCGCCAAGCATTATAGACGCCAAACCGTTTCGGTGACACTTACGATAAGCATTATAATTCTGCAATGCTTAGCATAACTGTTCCAGGATTCCTGGGTAGTACCTGGGCAGTGTCTGGGTAGTCCTGGGAAGTCCTGGGCAATCCTGGGCGGTTCTGGGTGAAGAATCTGATAGCCGAACCCCTTATGGTCAAAGGAACCCAAACTTGGACATTGCAAAAGTCTAATTCTATTTCCACAGCACTTTAGTTCCAGAACCATGAAAGAACATAGAATTAGCGCCCAGGAACCCAGAATTAGCGCCCAGGAACCCAGAATATGATTTTCACGTTATAAGCATTACATGGGTCAATCAAGATAGATAGATAGATAGATATAGATAGATATAGATAGATATAGATAGATAGATAGGTAGATAGGTAGATAGGTAGATAAATAGATAGATAGATAAGATAAATAATACAGATAAGGTAGATAAGAAAGATAAGATAGATAAGATAGATAAGATAGAAAGATAAACTCGATATACATATATATATAGACATATAGATAGATAGATCGATCGATTGATCCATCGATAGAAAAAATGGTTGATTCATTAATTGATTGATTGATGGTGATGATTGTGACTTTGATGACTAAGCATGATGGCAATTAAACATGATGGCCATGAATCATGACGATAATTGAACATGATAATAAGTAAGCATGATGGCAATCAAACATGATGACAACTAAGCATGATGATCATTCGGCATGATGATCATCAAACATGATGACAACTAAGCATGATGATCGACATGATTATGCATTATTTATGTATACAATGTGGCGTCTCATGATTATTCCAAAACAAATGGCTAGGATCAACAGGTAATTTGAAGGGCAGCAATCCTTCGACCTATGCTCGTTTAAGTTTGAGAAGCAATCAGGATTCAAACCAATCAATCTGGCATTGGTATCTGAATGATAGCAATTCACAAACCTCAAAAGTTAGACATAGTTGCCCCCCTAGTAACCACTACTCGATTGTGACAAGAGCTGACACGAGAATGAAATCAACGTTGAAACAAAGTAGCAAAAGCAACATGAATTATTCATGGCCAGTCTTGGATACCAAAAAGGTATCATTTCATAGCAGACATTAGATTTTTCTGATTAGCTGTATATGGCTCCACGAAATTTGGCTGGATCGCTGAGGATACTGAGAAGACTGGAGCTGAGCTCGCTAGGTGCCCGGTCCATGCCACATTCGTCGTTCTCAGAACTCAGCAGGGCAAAAAGTAGCCACAATACACAGGTTGATGAAGGTGGGACGACTGGACGTGCATCCCAGTTTGTAACGCTTCGCAAGTGGATCATTTCATCAAATTAATTATATAATTATATTATCCCCTTATATTATAGTTACATCAGGGATCACCTGTGTCCTTTACAACTTTGGGATCCAGTCATCATGCCATGAAAAAACAATGGACATCTTACTCCTCATGATGGTCCAGGTCCCGCACCTGTCATCTGTGGTGCTGCTCAGCGACTCGTCCTGCCAGAGCAAAAGTCTAGGAGCCATCTGTGAGCAAAAGATGATCAATGGATTGGTTTAAGGGAAAAATTACAGGAAAGACCCATATTTAATGGGAAAATCTATGGTTTCCTGTAGATTTTCCCTTAAACCAATCCATTGAGATGAGGGACAGTATGTGACAGTATGATGTAGATTCTGAGAAATTCGGATTGGAAAACATTGGAAAACATTGGAAAACATGGAAAACTGCAAAGCAATCCATGAAGTGGAAAGCTACCAATACTTCGAACGACGTCTGGCTACAAAGCCCAATCGCATGGTATGCTGCATGCTAGTGATGTTGATCCCTGCAAATTGACAATCATGGGCTTCGACCCAACCCAATGTCCAAAATCCAAGTTGCTATGACCATCGCACATATACTAAAGTGTAATATGGGTAGTATGTATGTATGTATGTATGTATGTATGTATGTATGTATGTATGTATGTATGTATGTATGTATGTATGTATGTATGTATGTATGTATGTATGTATTATGTATGTATGTATGTATGTATGTATGTATGTATGTATGTATGTATGTATGTATGTATGTATGTATGTATGTATGTATGTATGTATGTATGTATGTATGTATGTATGTATGTATGTATGTATGTATGTATGTATGTATATGTCTACGTATTATACATATATGTCTATGTACGTGCACATATATATATACATAATATGTATGTATGTATGTATGTACGTACGTACGTACGTATGTATGTATCTATATATATATATATATGTATATGTATATATATATATATATATGTATGTGAATATATATATATATGTATGTCTATATACTATACATTTATGTATATATATATATATGTAATGTCTATATATGTATTAAATATATGTGTATGTAGAGACATAATAATAATATATATATATATATAGATAGATAGATAGATAAGCTGAATACACATATTCATTTGACATCATCACCATGAAGCTCACACCTCCTCTTTCGTGGGATCTATCAGGTTCACGGCTTCAAACATGTCCTGTGCGGCGCAAACAAACAATTTTCTTTGCCAGCAAAAACTAAGACGCAATATGGATACCCTCTGGTTATTTAACATAGCCATGGAAAATCACCATTTTTATTAACAGGTAAACCATCTATTTCTATGGGCCATTTCCCATGGCTATGTTAAATAACAAGAGGGTATATGAAATGTTGCTCAACAAGTGGTTCAATTTACCTTCCAGGTTTTTTCAAACATGGCAATGATTGGCAATGGGCAATCCCCCATGAATGTTCGATGATTTTGCCGTTGAAACAATCAAACCCGCAGGAATTTGGGATATTGAACTGCCATGTTTCATTACCAGAGGGGATATGTTTCCTTCTGCCAGGCTTGACTAAGAAGAGCTTAGACTTAGACAATCCCTCATTTGGGTGTGTCTGAAACTGGGGGTATATCCCCCAAACTGGCCATTTAATCAATGGGAATTTCAGGATCCTAAAATGGAGGTACCTACCATATATAAGGCCGATATAAGGGCTATGTAGGGGGATATCCCCCAAAAATATGGCCTGTTTTTCCCACATGTGGAGATCTCATTGTAAGGTTTCACTGGAAGGTAGCTAGCCCCTTTCCAACGGATCTGAATAGGTGCAGGTTAGAAATACCAAAGCCAGGAATGTGAGAATATTGCTGAAATAATACCAGTAATCATTCATAATTACATATAGATAGTTTGATAAATACCAGCACATCTCACATTTCGCATAGACTGTGCCATCAAAACTTGGGGAAATTGCCTTTGTTGCCCTTGTTGAACTGCCACGTTTCTTCGGGTATGGAGCAAGCCATTGAAAAGTAATATGGGTCAAGATCGTGATAAGCCATGGAATTTACTACTGCCCAAGTTTAGGACGAACCCATAATCCATAGACTGTACCCTCTGGTAAACATACAAACAACTACGGAACATCACCATTTTTCATGGGTAAATCAACTATAAATGGCAATTTTCAATAGCTTTTTGTTTGTTTACCAGGCCGGGTATACCCGAATTAGCTAGTGAACCAGAGGATTCAACTCCGCTTGATCCTCAGATGTCCATCCAGGATGGCTTCACGACTTATATGTCCCTGGTATGTTTGTTTCATGTTGGCCGTGTTGGCCTACTGGTCTAACATGGCTAACATGGTCTGTTACCGTCGCCCTCTTTTTTCTGCTGTGAAACATGATGGGGGGCTGAATTTGTCTTTTTTCATCAACCAACTCTGGTAGGTTGTAAGCACATCTTTGTTCTCATGTTGCTGTCTCCCAACGTTTGATGATGAAATCCAAATGTTTGTATCAATGGATTGGTTTAAGGGAAAACCCCATATTTAATGGGAAAATTGATGGTTTCCTGTAGATTTTCCCTTAAACCAATCCAAATCTTTGTATGTCAGCGATCAAATTACACAGTTGCTCAAAACCATCACGGTTTAGTACCCCGGAAACTCCCCCGAGTCATAGTGATAGTGATACCACCGATGATCAACCGCCGGGGGGGGGGGTTGACACCATCCCCAAGTTATACCCTCGGGAAATCGCCATGGAAATTTCCCCGTTTTGATGGGCAAATCATCGAACTAGCAAGTTGCTGGGCCATCTTGCCATAGCTTTGTGGGATGGCTCAAAACCTAGTATTACATATATTCTTACCACATTTGGGGGAACAATCATCCATGAATTCACCAATTTTGGGGTACCATCCGGCTACCATCCGGGTACCAGGGCTTTAACTCATAGCCATATTACCAGATCCCTATCTTTGGTGAACTCCTCCGGTGAACTCGCTCAGCCGACTCAATCCTCATCACTTCGATCGTCGCCGATGCACAAGACGAACTCCACTTCGCCAAACATCTGTGAGACCTGTCCGGACTTGGCGGAGTTGGGGCAGACTCGTCACAAAGCTGATAAATAAGGGCCATAATAAGGGAAACCAACCTGTTTTTGGGGATATAATGCGATATATGTATACATAATTGTACATAGACATGGCAAATCTTGTAGATAAAAACATGTTAGTATTATCCCAATTTATGGCAAAAGGAATGCAAAAGGTGGTATTGAACTACCCTAACAAGGTTTACTCAGCAGATGCCCACCAAACATGAGGGCATCAGCAATCAAAATGTTGAGAGATGACGTCTGAGCATCACGGGCCACCCCAAAGATATCCCAGATCTAGAGGGTGATAGAACATGTACTCACCATCTACGTCCGAAAGATCCTCAGCCTTCACGCCAAAAACCCAGTTGGGAACTTGAATATTCCATCGATACCAAAAGGGGTCATCAACTCTGGTAATGTGTGATTCATCTAAAACAGCACAAGGTCATAAGCAGGACATGTTCCATTCAGATGTTTGATTCATGGAAGATTGATTTGCGTGACACACACACACACCCCGCAGTCCAAATGCTTGGTCTTGAAAGCGAAGTATGCATCTAATCATATCTAACCTAAGAAACAAGTTGCATCTGAATCTTAGGAAACACAAGAAGTTCATACAAACACATCATCTCACCTATGTCGTTTCACTGCATCGCGGTTTCCATGTTTCCCAACCTGCGATCATACTCGCACTCACTAGCATCTCTCTAACTTCACTGCGGTCCAAATAGAGTGTGCATCCCATTAATCGCAATCTTTTCTAAACTCAACGATTTTCGCAGCTTTCAATCCGTTTGCTGAGTTAACTTCCCAAATGATGGTAATAACATTGCCATTTTGGCAGCCTAAACTTCCCCATGTCAGGCAAAAGCATCCAGAACCACCTGGCAGAAAACATGTCTTTGTAATGTTGCCTTTACTCCGGTGTCCAACAATGTAACACCACAAAACATTGAACTAATATGCTTCACCTCCCTTAACCATCTCCAAGATAGAAATCATCAAGCCAATCAGACCGGGTGTATCTTTTCAGTCCCAGTCCAGTATTGATTATAAAGCCACTATATTACCATATTTCCACTATATCCCTATTTTTAACGGTTAGATCCAATGCTGCTACCATTAATATAGTAATATATCGCATGAGTATCCCATGGTTCTCCCATTCATATCCTAATTTCATGATACCACCATTATACGTTCCATTGGTTGGGAGAAAACCTCTATCAACGTTCCCATTAACATTTATACTTGGGGATATTTCAGGGGATATATATACATACAGTATTATATAGTAGTCCCAAAAAGATAGAAAAGTACAATCCAATCCAATTTTGAAATAGTCAGACAATTTAAACCAGTCAATCCTTTTGGGGGTTACAGTTATGTCCTAATTATAATTGAAGGAGGTATCCTCAAATGGGGGTACCCCCAAATCATCCAAAATTAGACCATGTCAGTATCGAAGCCTATGGTGACTTGGGGATCCCCCATGACTTAAGTTATATTATCCTGAAGTATATGGAATATGGATTTTTCATCAACATTTTAAATATATATATATACACAGTATATGATGCGTATATATGTATATATATACATAGATACCAATATAGATACGTCTAGATACGTATAATCCATATATATATATATATATACGCGTATAATCATCCAAAGATTGGATGATCTATACATCTCTTTGGAATGTGTATACATTCTATGGATAATACACATGAGATAGTTATCAATACATATAGATACATACAGATATATATATATACTTACGAGTACTTATAGATACTTACAGATGTATAATCCCCAAACAGAGATTAATAATCATCCAAAGATCGGATAGATATTCTTCAGATTTACCACGTCCGATCCGCACCTTGTTCAGGGCCTTTGTAACGGCCACACCTTTGTTGACACCCCGCACCTTCACCTCAAACGCCGAAGAACAGCATAAAATTGCTGGGTTAATATACTGTTAAAAGATGTTAATATAGCTAAACATTAATCATATCATAAAATATCACTTCACATCTGGAGTTTCAAACCTTGGTACCATGTAATACAGATAATGCTTGGAAAATCAAGGAGATCCCATGGCCAGTTTTGAGGTCCAATCTATACCCATGAACATGAGCCAATATAGGTCGGGATAGAATTACTCTATTGTACTTTAAGGATCTAGGTCTAATGCATGGTGGCAAATCTATGTCTAACGTACATCTTTGTACTATTTTATGCATTGTCGTTGCACTCATTTGGTGTCTAATTTTGCTGTATAATGAATACGCACAAAACTTATGATACAGTAGAAACCATGCAGTGTACATTACATCTCGAAACGGCATATATCATCATATATCATCATATATCATCATATATCATCATATATCATCATATATCATTATGTATCATCATATATCATTATATATCATCATATATCATCATATATATATATATCTATCTACACATCTACACAAACATATTTATATGACATTTGCATAACTATCACTCATAACAGGCTTCGTGTTTTTGCTGCTTTGCGGAGTGTGAAAAGACCGAGCTGAGGCTCAGATCTGGATTTGGTTCCTGATCCATCCATCATCATATTACCGCAAAACGTAGGGATTTATTGTTAATTATTAATATTACGGTAACTACATTTAAATATACGAACTGGTATTTCATACTACCTCCGGGGCCTCGCGGTCTGGCCCGCCCTCCACATATTTAAATGTTGTTATCGTATAGATACTATTGTTCATAATGTTAATTGATTTTAACTGTACATCCATAATAACTGGTGAATGGAATGATTGTGAATAGTTGTGAATAGTTGTTGTGAATCATCCCGCCATTCCCTACGGGAAGCAGCAGTAAGTCATGGCTACACAACTTTTACGGAAAATGGCATTTGTTCCTCTTATCTGTCACCTGGTTTTGACCCAGGCAAGTGTTACAATCTGCTGAACCCAGTGACAAAACTCAAGTATCCTCCGGGTAGTTCAACATTAGCTACGAAAACTTGCCGATTTATAGACGATTTGCCTATAAAAATATTCTAAATTACTTTACTTCGTGTGATCCCCACCATGACATTTATACATTTTGTTACTGGCAAATCTTCTGGCATTCTATCTGACATATTTTCTGGCATTCGATCTGGCATTCTATCTGGCATATCTTCTGGCATTCTACCTGGCATATCTTCTGGCAGATGTTCTGGCATATCTTCTGGCAGATGTTCTGGCATATCTTCTGGCATATGTTCTGGCATATCTTCTGGCATTCCATCTGGCATTCTATCTGGCATATCTTCTGGCATGTTATCTGGCAAATCTTCTGGCATTCCATCTGGCATTCTATCTAGCATATCTTCTGGCATATTATCTGGCAAATCTGCTGGCATTCTATCTGGCAAACATTCTGGCACTTCATCTGGCATATCTTCTGGCATTCTAGCTGACATTCTATCTGGCATTCTATCTGGCATACCTTCTGGCATTCTATCTGGCATATCTTCTAACATTCTATCTGGCATATCTTCTGGCACTCTATGTGGCATATCTTTTGGCGTGGATACTCGCGGTTGAGGTCCGGCAGGGAACACTGGGCGTGGATGGTCGTGGTTGAGGTCCGGCAGGGAACACTGGGCGGGGATACTCGCGGTTGAGGTCCGGCAGGGAACACTGGGCGTGGATGGTCGTGGTTGAGGTCCGGCAGGGAACACTGGGCGTGGATGGTCGTGGTTGAGGTCCGGCAGGGAACACTGGGCGTGGATGGTCGTGGTTGAGGTCCGGCAGGGAACACTGAGCATGGATGGTCGTGGTTGAGGTCCGACAGAGAACACTGTGGATCGCGGGTCGCAGTTGGACGAGGAGGACGAGGAGGACGACGAGGAGGAGGAGGAGAGGAGATGAGGAGGAGAGGAGAGGAGAGGAGAGGAGGAGCAGGCAACTGACATAAAATCTAACAACCCTCACCTGGCAGGTGGGGAAAAATGTAATTTCCACGGCTATATGAAATTACGAAAGGGATCTACATGATATAATCAGTAAATATCTATTAAATCTCCCCATTGAAAATGTTGGTATGTTTGCTTTTTGGGTTTACCACATTGTGTCTCATATCATAATATGCGAATCATTAATGATTAGGTCCACACTCTCTGCAGTACTAGCTCCGTTGAAGCTGGATGAACTAATAAGATGCCATAAATTCATATAACATTAACATCCCGTGTGCATAGCATAATTAAGATGAACTCATGTAAGATTCAACTATTTCATCATATTTCATCATATTTCCACATATTTCATGGGATGTATCCCTAATGAATCCTGACAAACCCAAAGATTTCCACATCCACAGCCCCCATGCCGGCACCTCGACATAGCCTTTGCCCTCGAGAATCTCCAACTCATAGCCGACCAGGAGCTCCTGGAACGAGGCGGAAGTTGGGGTGGTCAGGGGAAGCTGAGAATTTTAATCATCAATAACCATCATGATTTATGCTGCGGAAATTTGCGAATCGATGTAACATCCGAATATGGCTCTAAAGTTCTAAAAAATATGGCAACCCACCACTGTATATTGAAATATCGCCACATCTCCTACAGGAGGGCCCTCCAAAGTATCATTTGGTGTTTGACCTCGTATAACTATAGAAATTCCTGTAAATTCAACACCCGGCCTAGTTATGAACCAACTTACCTCTCATACAATCATATACATATTCATCAATCATTCATAAATCACATATATCAACCAATCACAGCTGAAACATGCTGAAACTGTGATGCTGAGGATTCTACGGCTACCTGGGCAATGGGATAGATGGCCAATTGAGTTTGATGATTTACATTTACCATGACTTACTGGTGATTTCCAGCAAAAAGTTGCGAACTAGCCTCGGGGAAAAAACATGTCAACCCCTGGGCTGTTTACCAAAAGGAATCTCCCCCACAAAAGTGAAGTGTAAGCATGATCACATGATTAAATCACCTATAGAAATGTTTCTCCATTTACCATTGGTTCACCACATCTCTCTCAAAAACAACATCGTATCCGTCAGACGTCCTTCAAATGGGAGCTCAGTTCTTTCGCCTGCCAAGAGCCAAAGTGTGGATCAGCATCTCTGTACTGCCAGACCTTGGGAACGTTTCGCGCTCGAAACGGCCAAAAATGGGGACCTAACATGCAAAAATTGGTGATGTGTTCTCTTGCAAACGTTTACATGGCTATGGAAATCAATTATTTTCCCGGAAATGATCTACATTTACGAAGGATTTTTCATGATTATTTTAGTACCTGCACGGGTATATATATATATGTATATATGCACATAATCTGTACATATATATACTTGTGATCAAGGGAACCCACGCTATATTTTCAGCCAAAAAATGCCTCAGAGTACTGTTGTGATGCCATGCCCTTTCGGACTCCCCCTTCACCGGTCGGTGAACTCAGGGTCACTGTGCACATGTTTGTGCTTTGAGGCCCAAGGCATTCCAAAAGGCGCACATTACGTGCTTTCTACAAGGTTTCCTTCCGGCCTTTGTACATCTTCGACAATGCCGTTGAGGATAACCCTTTTCCTCTATGTGCATGCTGAAAATTGTTCCATGGGTTGAAAGATCCCTTTGGACCTTTGTTGCTGTTGACCCTGCCTACGCTACTGCTACTGAGAGCATCCCATTCGCTCTCAACAGGAACCGCATGGTCAACCAATGTAGCAGGATTTCCCGCTACATGTGCACTGCTGATGCCCGATTGTGTCGTGCTCCCGCTTGAAATAGCTGGATCATCAGAAGCGCTGCCACAGCCCGATCGTGTCGCGCTCCCGCTTGAAATAGCTGGATCATCAGAAGGGCTGCCACAGCCCGATCGTGTCGCGCTCCCGCATGAAATAGATCTCATGCCACCACCAGAGGAACTGCTATCCATGCTAAGGCCCGATCGTGAAGACGATGTTTGTCTTGTAGCCCCAGCTGTGGTTGCGGAGCCCGACTGTGTAGATGACCTCAATCTCATGGCGCCTGCACTGGACGCTGAGCCCGAGCTTGAAGACATACTTTTCGTGCCCTCATTGGTTGCGGAGCCCGATCGTGAAGGTGCACTCCGTCTCATAGCGCCATCACCCAATGTCGAATCTTCATCTTCCGACATCACCAGAGCTCCATCTTCATTGCGATCTTCACCAGTTGAGATACTTCGCAATCTCCTCAAGCAACACTTCGTCACATCAAAAAGGATTTGCCCAGAGTAGATCGCTCCAAGCGCCAGCAGCACTGCTCCTGTTGTAAAGAACCAACTGGTCTCTTCGTCCTCGTTTTCATCAACTGCTGAACCATTTGCTCGCGACAGAATCAAACTGCCAAGCACCATAGCTCTCATAGCAGCTCCATGAGGTTCAGCTGCAGCCGCATGTCTTTCTTCTTGAGCAGGTCGGTGCACCCTCCTCGTCGTTCTTCTCAGACCGAGGTCATCAACGAACTGCGCAAAAGCCTGCCCTTGAAGAGGTTTTGTGCAGCCATCAGCAACAAGTTTAGTGCCCTTGAGATGCAAGAGCTTCCATCCTCCACCACGGTTGCGGTTCGTCTCATCCAAGGCTTCCTTCAACACACTGGCTCTGATTCTGAGGTGCCGTGTACGCCACGAAGCTGTGGTTACACCATGAGCCAAGTTGATAGCTGCTGAATTGTCTCCATAGATGACCTTTTCGAAGTCCCATTGTTGCCAGATAGATGCCAAAAGTGCTTCCGTCGCCCTTCCCACCACCAAAGACTCGCAGTATGCGATGAGTTCAGCTTCAGCAGTTGAGTGCGCCACAAATGGTTGAACTCCACACTGCCACGCTATGGGAACTCCAGCATAGTATACCACCAAGCCTTGGATGCTCTTGTGGTCCGCACCTGCAGCATAGGAGATGTCAGAAAAGACCTCTAACATCTTTTGATGCCGTCTGGCTTTCAACTGGTCTCGGCGGCCCCAATCACCTCCAGGAATCGTTTGTGGATAGTGCATTCCACCAGGATTTCCATGAAGATACTTGAGCAGAACATACCCAATCTCCACCGCCTTCTTGGGGTTCTTTGTTGTCAGCCTGCTCATGGCCGAGACTCCAAAAACCAAGTCTGGCCTTGTCCTCGTTGACAACCATAGAAGTGCTCCAGTGAGCATCTGGGCAGTGCGCACCTCATTTGGGTCAATCTCCCCCGTGAAGTGCTCCTCTTCCTCCGTGACCTTGAAAGCAGGGTATCGTAGAGATTCTTCAATGCCCCATCTTGTCAGAAGTTCTTGTTCATACATGCTTTGGGACACGTAGAAACCATCTCCAGCTGCCCCCATGCTGACTTCAAAGCCACAGTAGCGCAGAGGTTTATCTGCTGCCCATTCCACCTCCGAAAGCGTCCACTTGCTCTGGATCGCCTCCATAGCCAGCTTCACTGTCTTTGGTTCGCCAGCCACCAAGATGTCGTCAACGTAAACTGACATCAAGCCTGCCCAGTTTTCAGCGCCAGTCTCCTGATTGACCTCCACCAAGCGCCACAGGTTTTCATCTTTGGAGTGGACAAAGCGCCCTTCAAAAACTACACCTCCTATGTCCCGATACCAGCGCAACGTGGGCACCACCTCATCTCTGTGTATGCCCCAGTCTCTTGGCGAGGACACCAACCCATAAAGGGCTTTTTCAATGACCCATACGTCCTCCGCATCAGCCAATCCAAGGTGCTTGAAAATGGTTGGGACCTCCATGGCAGTGATCTTTGTGGTGTCGCGCTTTGGAGCGTTCAAAAACGCTACCCTGATGTCACTGCCAGCAAGACACCATCCCCGCAATGCCGCGGTTCTGATCAAAGCCCTGACTTGGCAGCCATCAGCACCGCCTGCATATCGATCTTCAGTGCCAACATCTTGATAGTTTCCGCATACAACGGCACGAGATCTGTACGCACCTGTGTTGGCTTTGCGGGTGTGGACCATCTTGGCCGGGAGCAACTCAATGGGGAGCTGTCTTTCTTGAGCAAGTTGTCGAAGTTGAGATTTCTTCATTTGTTTCACAGCCTGCTTTTGGTTCACCAGCTGCTCATATTCAGCTCTCACTGAGGGCTCCCAACTTTGGATGTCTTCCCAAACCTCTTTGTTGGATACCGTTCTGGTCACCAGGAATTCATTTCCACCCGCCAGAGCTTCGTTTTTTCTATTGATCATGATCAGCTCCTCCTCGACCTCCGCCTTTTGCACCAACATCTCTTTTAAGATGGGCATGCACCAAGCTTGTTCATCCGCCGTACCATCAATGTGGGACATCTCATCCATCACCAACATGTGCAAGTTGTGTTGCACCTTCTCTAGGAAGCTTGCATATTCCTGTGAGGCTGTCAGGCATGAGCCACCGCACTGACTATTAGGCGCCTCCTCCTCTTCCCCATCTCCAGATCCGTCAAGAGATGAATCAGGTGATGGAATTGTTTCCAAAGTCCAGCTGTCATCGCTGTCTCGTTCCCATGATGGTGCATTCACACGGCCCAGAGGTTCAAAAGGATCATCCTCCCCCTCGATTGGTGCACGCATCAATCGATGCAACATGGCAGGTCTTGTTTTGCCTCGCAGTCGTCGTGCTGGTTGAAGATCCATGCCAGCAGGGCGAGAGACCTCATCGCGTTCAGGCAAGTAGATGGCATTGTCAGCCCCTATTGGTCGCGGAGCAGCACCTTCATGAGCTGGTTGATCAGCGTCGTGCCCAAGAACTGCAGTCTCCGTCGCCGCAAAGTCAGGGGTGATGACATCGGCCGTGAAGAAGTACTTGCCCGTGTCAATGGATTGCACAAAGTAGTTTGTTGAAGTCAACGTACTACAGGCATCAGGTCCAAGCACCAGAACTGGCTGCCGGGTGTCTCCCCATTCTTCATGGTTGTCTTGCCACCACTTTCGAAGGACAAATGCCTGAGTTCCAAACTTCAGCAAATCGCCAACCGGATAGCCACAGGCACGCAGTTGAGCTCGCAGGCGACGTTCTCCAACATGTCTTGCCACCAACGGCCATGGATTGATGTTGAACCTCCCAGCAGAGATCACAGTGCGAATTGCTCGCTTGGTGACGCCAAGTTCTGCTTCGCAGCGTCCATTGGCTTTGTAGTCATCCCCTGCTGTCTTTGTGAGGACAATGTCTCTGTTTTGTGCCCATCGGCGCAAGGGAGCTGCAAGGAACTCTCTGGCCCTGTCGGAGTGCAACCGCATCACCGGAAGACCAAGTTGTCGCAGTCGGCTGTAGATCTTAGCAATGGCCGGCAGGACATGCTGGGAGTTGCGACCTTCGATAGTCTCAACAAAGGTGATGTTTTTCACGGTCACGTTCATGGACTCCTCCACAAGCTTCTGCCAGGCCAATAGGCAACCATGTGCCGTTTTCTCGGCCTTTCGGTCCTCATCTTCGCTGTGACCCTCCACTTCCACATTGTCATCCTGTTGCTCTTGCAATAGATCTTGCCCTTCTTCAACTCCATCTTCGGCTTCGAGCTCATCCAAACCAGGAAGCGGTTGATCCTGAGGTTCAACACCATCCGGAGAAGCCAGTGGTACACCATCCTTGGTGATGGGGAACGTGTAGACCCCCACAAGCAAGTATTTGCACTGCTTCTGTTCCTGGTTGATGCCCGGCGTGAATTTGCCGCTCAGGTCCACTGACAAAGTGAACGCTTCCGGATGTTGAACTCGCCGATGTGGACGTGCCCGAGCCTGTGCTCTGACACAGTGTTGGCAATCTCTACGAGAGGGCATATGGTCGTGGAGGTAGTGCGTTTTCCATGACTCGAGAGCTGCAGAGCCCAGGGTCCTGACGGCTGGTTGTTGAGGTTGATCAGGATGCCTGTCAAGCCACTGAACCCGCTGGCTCACGGCCAATGAAATCGCATTCTTCAGTCCAAGGGCCCATTGCGACCATGTTCTTGAAACTTCACATCTTTGATCAACTGTCATGGCTCGAAATTGAGCTCCAGCTTCTGCTTCATTGCTAGGGGCGCCACGTACTCCATCAAGGTGCCGGACTTCTTGCACATTTGTGGCCAAACATGTAGGCTTTCTTTTTGGGTGCCCCAACGGATGTTGATCAAAGTGGTACTGCACCAAGTTGTACTTCTCTGCCAGGGCCTTCCATTCAGCTGTGCGAAAAACTGAGAAGTATCCATGCTGTCGCACATCTTCTTCTGAACGATACCTTTTTGGGTCCTCCGGCTGCTCCATGAAAAACTGCGTCGGAGGCTTTGTTTCCTCACGCATCTCTTCAGCGACCATGAGCAGGGACCAAAAGCGAAACATCAGAACTGAATCAGCAATCACCAGTTCCGCATCAGCAGGGCTCAAAGTTGGAAGGCCGTATGGATGCTCTTCAGTTCTCAGCACCCCAGGACCATCATCATGTTGATACCTCAGAGCTGACACCGTCCTGCAAGGTGGACCACCCATGATTGCTCTGACGCGTCCACTGGCACAAAGTGTGAGCAGGTAGCCAAACACATTCCGATCATGGAGGTTGGCAGGCGTAGAGCATGTAGTATCAATGCAAAGCACCTCGGTGTTGGCATTGGCGCATCTTTGATCCCAGTAGTTGTGATCTGGGCCTGAAAACAAGTGGATGATCACATGCTTGGCTTGACGGAGACGTCGGCGTTTGTGCCGGTTCCATGGAAGGTTGGACTCAAAGTTCTCCGTCTTGACCATTTCCAGATGCGGTACCACTCTCATCATGACCTCATCAGGAAGATGTGGAAAGAGCTGCCACAACTTGTAGGTCAAGGCCAATTCCAAGTCCAAACGCTGTCGATCCACTTGTGTATCATCAGCCAGCAGAGTTCTCACCATCGCCAGCTTCCGTTGTTGATGCACCTGATACCACTCCAGCCACTCCAAAATTCTCTGGCCATCTGCTAGAGATACCATAGGGCAGCCTTGAACAACTCGTACCACAAATTCCCTGCCCTCATCGTCACGTAGCTGGCATTGATCTCCAGACCATTGCAGTGTGAAGTCCAGAGCGGTGAGACCACCCATAGGCACGATCCTTGAGGTCGTCTGTGTTGGATGTCCCAACAACACCTTGGTGCCCTTCTTGAGACGAAAGGTTTCTGTCTCACCAGTGGCCAGCTGCACCACAGTCCTTTCTGCGTTGTTCCATTCATGTAGATCATGTGCAGGACGAAGTGCATGAGTGGCACCTGAATCAATCAGCACCCAGTTGTCCTCAGCTCGGTCTAAACCAGCCAGCTGCATCACGTTGATCTTGGGCTGAAGTCGAAGTGACTTCAAAAGCTGGGTAGCCTCATGTAGAAGATCTTCAGTGCCACCTTTTGATCCAGCTTTGGGAATTTGATCACCACCAGTTCCTCCATCACTGGAGCCTTTTCCATTGTCATCCCCACCACCTCCAGACTCTGCCTCCCCCGGGGATGCCATAGATGAAGATGATGTTGTAGTAGTGGAAGAATCAGCACCCTGCAAGACTTTCGTTGCTGCTGCGCCGGCTTTGCCGCCCATGCCCATCGCAGAGGTTGTCGTTGTGGACGAGGTTGACACTTCACTCCCCCCACGTCCTTGTCCAGACCCTCCCCCTGAGCTCTTCGGCTCACCAGGCTTTTTGGTGCGCAGAGGGCAATCTGTCTTACGGTGCTCCTTGCTGCCGCACACAAAGCAGCGCGCAGCTTTGTCAGTGAGGTTTTCCCAGTCATGGAGCCACTTGCAGCTTTTGCCCGCCTTGCAGCCTTTCTCAGAGGCAAAATAGCGGCATGGTTTGTCAGCCATTGGACTGGGTTTTGTTTTGAGGTCCCCATTGGAAAACTTGGTCGGAGACTTCATGTCGCCATCCAGCTGCTTGAGTTTGAGGGGCACTGTTGAAACTGTTGAAGTAGAGGAGGTTTGAAGCAATGCTAAAGTTTCGGCTTCAGCCAACAAACACTGAGAAAACGCCCAAAGATTCTGATGTGTTGGTTGTTGATCCAGTTGAAGCTGCATCCGGCTCTGGCTCAAACGAAATGCTGCTTGGGGATCCATGTTGCCCAGAAACTGCAGCGGGGTGTCCAATGCTTTGAGTAACAAGACACCATCAGGCAATGCAACTTCAACTTCTTGAGCTCGACCATAATGTCGTCGCCAGTTGCGAATGCCTGCCGCAGCTTCAGTCACATCTTTGGCTTTGGGGATTGTTGTCAACTGAGACAGCAGCAATTGTTTCTCTCCTGCTCCACCAGGTTGAAACCTCACCAGCAGCTTGTAGATGATTGCAGTGGAGCTCAACACACGATCTGTGACAAGTGCCTGCTGCTCTTGTGCTGGGATCGCCTTGAGAAGCATCTGGATCCCACGTTGTTCAGTTCTCTGGAAGTGGGCCTCCTGCAAATCTTCAGGTAGTCGAGGTTGGATTTGGATCCGTTGCAGGGGTGAACTTCGGCGCCACTCCTCATAGAATCCTTTCGCTTCACGCAAAGTTGATTCCCACCACCATCCAGCAGAAGCACTGATGTCTTTCATGATCGGCGTGATCAAATGCAACCAATCTCCAAATTGCAAAGGAGACGAATCAGAGGGCAAATCAGGTAGCTCTCCTTTTGTGTTCATAGATCCTGAGCCCTCCGACCATGGGCCATAGGTGCGCTCAAA
Organism: Cladocopium goreaui; assembly: GCA_947184155.2. Lineage (NCBI taxonomy): Eukaryota > Dinophyceae > Suessiales > Symbiodiniaceae > Cladocopium > Cladocopium goreaui. The sequence continues at coordinate 247,178 of CAMXCT020006817.1, forward strand.
AAACTTTCCATCTCCCACTCCACCTCCCCCCACATCATGCCGTGGAAGTTCACAGGAGCGTCCGGGTCCACAGTCAAATAGTCCCCGCCTTGGATCTTCGGCCATCGAAGGAGCCCGAGCTTGTCCAGGTACAGCACCATGCAAGCCAAAAGCCCGAGCGTCATCACGGAGTCCCCCATGCTCTGCAAAAGCCCGAGCGTCATCACGGAGTCCACCATGCTCTGCAAAAGCCCGAACTCCGCCATGAGGATCATGCTCCATGAGAGCCCGACCGCCGCATTGATGTTCTCCATGCTGGAAAGCCCGATCGCGGTCATGGTGTTCACCGTGCACATATGCAGCCCGAACACCGCCTGGTACCTTAGGAGCCCCATGCACAGCCCGATGTTGTAGAGCGTCTTCACCACTGCCGCCATGCAAGGCCCGAGGCAGTAGAGAATCAGCACCATGCAAAGCCCGACGTTGTAGAGCATCTTCGCCACTGCCGCCATGCAAGGCCCGAGGCAGTAGGGAACCATCTCCACTTCCAGCGGTCGGCACGCGATGCAAAACAGATTCCAAGGCAATGCGAGGATCAACAGTTGCATGACCATGGTTTTGAGGGTTACCTTTTGTCTCACACCCTCCATTCCAGTATCCAGATTCATGGAAAGCTGTGGGAACCGCCACCCTATCCAAAACCTTTCGAAGAGACTTCACCTCTTGTTCCAACCAAAATTGTTTCGCTTCATTTGCAGACAAAACTCCAGTGCGATCTATGCGATCACTTTGAGGCTTCCACTCACTGTCCCCATTTTTTGCACGTGGTTTCGAATCACATGTGTCATAAAGTTCTATGTCACCAACATGTTGAGCATCATCAACCATTGGAATTGGTGGAACAGGGGGCCATACCGGAGCTGCTGCAGGAGGCGGCCCATCAGGCACTCGAGTTCCGTTCGGCGTGAACCTTTGCGGTTCCTTTTTCCTCTCAGGACTGGCTGCTACTTCACGGTGTTTGGAGGTTCTGGGGGTCCTGCTACCATTTCTCCCAAGCCGTCCATTTTGAGTATGGCCTACACCAGCACCCACTGAGCTATCTGTAGAACCAACCCCATCAACAGCTGACCATGGCGAAGACTCCATTCCAGAATTGGTCTGACCGACCTTCCCCTTCTCAACCATGTCCCTGAGAGTTGCTAACTCATTCATGAGTATCGAATTCTGATTCCTGAGGAACGCCACAAGTTCACCTTCAAGCGCCCTTTGAAGATCTCCATCATTCTTTTGGGATTCAACCCCACCAGTTGGATGCATGATACGCCCCATAGTTTTCATTCCGGTCTCACCCATAGGCATGACTCCCTCAGATTTCAGTTCTCTGCCAAGCCGCCCAACCGATCCAGACAGTGCGAGCTCACCTGTCGAACTGCCACCACGGCCTTTTCCTGACTGACCTGGCATCTCCTGAAAAGACTGCTCTGCCACACCTGAAAGGCTACCCTGCAATGGGTCCATGTCACTATCATCCAAACCAGTAGGCAAACCTCTAGGCCTTGTAGATTCCAGTAGGCACTCCGCTCTAACCCTGTCTGAGTAAAAGGGATTGGATGCCACCGGAACCGAACGTGCCCTTTCCATTGCGCTATGCGGCACCGTAAGTTGGGCTCATAACCCTTGTGATCAAGGGAACCCACGCTATATTTTCAGCCAAAAAATGCCTCAGAGTACTGTTGTGATGCCATGCCCTTTCGGATATATATATATATATACATCAGTATATATCATTGATTATCATTATATACAGGAAAAGTCAATTGGGCTCATTACACTACATAGGATGGACAAAATGACATGATTGTATTGGTGAAAACACTAGGACATGGATAGAAATGAGGCGGCTGTGGTTGCTTTGCATCAGGAAACCTACTACAAACCACGGTTCTACCATCCTAATTCATAGATGCTCCATGACTTTCATCTATTCTCCCTATATGAACCATAGGTTATTACATGCTTCCTGGACATGTTCGCTCAAGTTCTGGAAGCCATGCACCTGTTTTACCAGACTATCCCCTACCCATAGGGTCAAGCGGAACTACCTTTGCTTGGGATGTGCATGGTTAGCTATGTTAGCTCCACCACCAATCTCTTCAAATCCAAACAACTGAGCTCAAAACCAGCGCACTGCCCTTATTCTCAATGAAGCTGCCTTGAGTCCTCTGCAACCAGTGGCCCAAGCTGAACACAACAGCAGAATCCAACATGAGGATGTGTCCAGCTGCCGGAGATTCTGAGCTTGGTGCCCCAATTATCCACGAACCAATGGCTACTGGACATCCACTGGCATGTTGGATATACACATAAGCAACATATTATATATATAATATATATATGATTATGTATATATATATATATATATTATAGATTAATGATATGGGTATGCCGGTATACCCCATTTCTGGACTTAGACCCCATATTCTTGATTACAACCCCAGTTAAACATCTCCTGTTTTCAACGGGTTGGTTGAAACCCCCGTTGAACATTGCGCCTCTTCACAAATTGGCGCATGATTTCGAAGGCAAAGGACTGACGCCGAAAGGTGGCGCTGGACCCAAAATGTGTTGGGAACTAAGGCTGGATACAAACTATTTATTGGGAACAAAGATTAGCGATTATAATTTATAATAGTGGTTAATAGTGGTTAATAGTGATTAATACCTGAACCAGGACTTTAAAAAAAACACAGAAACGCTTATATTGACATGCCCAATTTTAAGGCGATCAGCTATGTTCAGCTTTTGCCAACTCACTGGAATCTGGAATCATCCAGCTTGGGATCATGGCCAGTGAAGAAACTCATTTAGATTCACTTCTGGGTCACATGGCCAGCATTCTGATAAACACCGAACCAGGAAGACATGACAATTTCCGTTTGCAGCCAGTGTTTGCAGCCGATGTAAGAAGTGTAAACAAACGATTCTCCTTCAACACCTGTTACAGAAGAGAAGAAACTCAAATGGAAAGCTCCAAATGGTTCGATGACTCACATAAATTTACTCAACGGACCACATACTTGGTCGTATCATGTCCTATCTACCCCGTCAATCCCAATACAGTCCAGTATAGTCCAGTCATATCCAATTGCAGCCATCCCTACTCACAGCCGCATGTTTTCCTTGTAATGGTGCCAGCAACCCGTGGGGACCCAGTAGCTCAGCTCTTGGACCGACGAGAATCTCTGAATCAGTCACTACGTGAGCAGGTCACAGCTGCTCTCTCTATGTTTCCATCTGTTTCCCCAGGTCTTGTTGGTTTTACCCTAAGATAAACTAACATAGATGCAGAAAAACCAACGATTTGTAGATTGTTTTCCTAAGGAAACAGTAGGTTTTCCACATCTATGTTAGTTAGTTGGTCTTACCACCATGTTTCATGGCTTCTATCATGGTTGTATCCACACGTTCCCCACTGATGTCCTGAATGAATGCACAGGCTTGGCGGAAATCTATCAGTCTCTCGGTTACCCCTTCGGAAGGTGATCCACACATGATGGATATCATCCAGGTACTTACCTCAGCGGGGTAGAGGCCCTCATTCTTATTTATGTTCCCTTTATATCCCATCATATGTATATATATATAAGTATATATACATATAATATATACTTATATATATATATATATGTGTGTCATATCATATCATATCATATCATATCCCTGTATTCTTGCGCAGATATCCCCATGAGTCCCCTAAATTTCATGAATTCCATCTAACATCTACATGGAACCGCTGGTTGTGTCGGCCTTCCAGGAGTAGTCGGGCTTTTGAACCATACCTGACGTTGAAACATGGAGGCTCTCCGGCATCCAAATGCACTAAGAAGTGACACATGTTTATTCAATTTTATGCCATGGTTAACCATGGTTAATAGTGACTAATAGTGGTTATATAATAGTGGTTATTAGTGATTATTACCTGATCTAATGAATAATATATCTGGTTGGTGGTGCAATAACCATCTTGAAAAATGATGGAGTTCGTCAATGGTGGTAGCCATACCACCTATAAAAATGGTGATTGTCCATGGTTATGTTAGTTTACCAGAGGGTAATGAAAACAAATAACTGGTTGGCGGTTTTAACCATCTTGAAAAATATGAGTTCGTCAATGGGAAGGATTACATCCAATATATAATGGACAATAAACTTGTTTGAAACCACCAACCAGTATAGTTTTGTTGTTTTCATAAAGGATCTTAAACGCTTCATTCATTGATATTCCACTTTGATATGGCAAACGCCTCACAAACTTCTGTTTTTCAACGCACCGAGCAATTGCGAAACAGACCTATTGACCAGCCCACGGGGCAGCCCAGTCGACCTGAGAGTCCCCACAGTGCCACTGTCCTCCGGTGCTGAATGGCAACTTGTAGAAAAATCCTGGCAGCTGCACGAAGAAAAGTGGCTGAATCGTCGACGCAAGATGACGCAAGCGAATAAGAAAAAAACTCTGGGTGTGACGCACGACAAACACATGGAGAGACATGTGAGACACCATCTTATAACATCAAAACAATCGCTGTCGAATCCCTGTTGCCATGAACTTGAACATCCCTTAATTGGCAATACTTCGGCCAGACTTCGCGATGGCTCGACAACGACACCAAAGCCACACAGTTGATCACCATCTGGGGTGAAAACATAAAGCCACCAAAAAATCGGACACAGTTGATCACCATCTGGGGTGAAAACATAAAGCACAAGAGATACTTGTTACTTAAAACTATTTAAGATACGATAAAACACGAAAAATGTAGTTCAAAATGTTTGAAGCGGATTGAAATGGCATGAAATGGCTATATCACGCTCCCCATTCCAGGATGCTTCCATATCAACCTCCAGTTCTTGATAGCTAAACCACCCAGAAACTGTTTGGGTCCCGCCTCGCTCCGCGGCAAGTCCCAAACGGGGGACCTTGCCAAACCACTCCTGCGAGCGAGCAGTTTCAGCATCACAAGAGGTGACATCAGAATAATCCAGAATCGTATGCATCTTGAAATGCTATTTCAAAACCACACAAATTATCTAAATAGTGTTGATTGATTATGATATTGATGGTAGTTTGATGATGGTGATGATGGTGATGATGATGTTGTTGATGATAATGATGATGCTGATGATCATGATCATGATGATCATGATCATGATGATGATAATGCCGGTACATGATATGATATGTTAGGATAGGATATGATATGCTATGTGGTGATAATGATGATCATTAACAAAATGATTTTGTTGATGATGGTGATGTCGAGGTTGATGACGGTGATGGTGATAATGGTGTTGTGGATACTGATGCTGTTAAAGAAGAAACATGTGCAAAGGAATAATAATACGAAGACACATAATAAGAAGAACAGGACACACACAAAAAAAAACTATGATGGTGTTGATAATTTTGTTATTGTTGTTGATGACAATTACAATGACACTGATGATGACGAGGATAATGATGGTGATCATCATGATCATCATGATCATCATGATCATTATGATCACCATGATCATCATGATCACAACGATCACCACGATAATCAGGATTATCATGATCTTCATGAAAATCATGTTAATCATGATATTCATCATATTCATGATCATAATCATGATCATGATGACTATCATGATCTTCATGATCTTCATTATCGTCATCACCATGATCATCATCATGATCATCTCAATCATCGTCGTCATCATCATCATCATCGTCGTCGTCATCATCATCATCATGATCATCATCATAATCATCATCATCATCATCATCGTCAATCATCATCATCATGATCATCATCATCATGATCATCAACATCATAAGGATGATGATGATCATCATCATCATGATCATCACGGTCATCATGATCAGCATCAGCGTCAGCATCATCATCATCATCATGATCAACATGATCATCATGATGATCATGATGATCATCATCACCATCATCACCATCATCATCATCAGATTTATATATATATATATTTATTATCATACACACACATATATATATATATATATGTATATATAGATATCATAGCCCAGGTCGTCCCTCAGGCCTCCATCATTTCACAGTTGCGACCGCTCAGGATCACCACAGTGTTCCTGGAATCTGCACCTCGGAGACGCGACGTGGGTCTTAAAATGCACCTGGAATCTGCACCCGCAAACATGGCGATCTTCACCAACCATGATGGTGATATAGTTATTATAGTTATATATATATATATATTCTATAGTATTATCTATTATGTTATATTTACAGACTTTTGTAGATAGATTTATGATTGGGGAATGTTTGGCATGTTACTGTGTTTCCCCTGCCAGGTGAGGGTCTCTAGATTTTGCCAGGTGCGAGCTCGCCAAGTAGATGTCAAATATACTGACAGAAGACATGCCAAATAGAATGCCAGAAAATATACCAGATAAACTGCCAGATAAATGTCGGAAAATATGGAATGATAGAATATATGTATATATAATTATATACGGTATATATGTCAGATAGAATGACAGGAAATGCGCCAGATAGAAAGCTAAATAGAATCTCACGTTGAATCTGCTTCGTTCCCTATCTACATTGGTTGTATTTCCATAGCTCACATCGTCCCATCTCAGGCTCATATTTCCTACACACCTTTTGGCTGTACAGTAATATGAACTCTTCGACATCCACAATGTGGTCTAAATATGTCCCCAGAAAATGCTACGATTCTCTGGATGAACTAGCCTCTGGTAAACTAACATAACTATGGAAAGATCCACCATTTTATAGCTGGGAAAATCCACTATTTCTATGGCCATGTTCAATAGCTATGTGTGTGTTTACCAGAGGATAAACCTCCATTTTCCTATGGTTTTCCTGTGGTTTTCCTATGGTTTTCCAACAAACTGAACCAAGATCATGCTGGGATAAATCCCCCTAACCATCGATGGGCGACGTCGTGGCAGCATCTCAGCGCCGAGCTTAGACACTGGAGGCAATCCATGACATGTTCGTTGGGAGCAGTTCCTGGAACCAACCCGCAACCACTTGGGGTTTGTAGCCCATATTCCACTGGATTAATACCTTCATGTTACCATTTATTCATATTTATTGAATGGCTATGTGATATCTTCGATTTTCGAAAAACAAAAACCGGCTGCCACGGTGTCTGCCATGGTTTTCTCAACTGCTGATCTCAACTGCCACGGTGGAGGTCCTCGACTTGCTAAGTCCGTCAACGCGGAGGTGTGGGCGGTGTACTTTCTTTCCATGTGCCTGCGCTGGGAGAACTGGGGCGGGCAGGAAAGACATGGTGCTACAGGCTACAGGTTCAACAACTCCGAAGCAAACATGTTTTTTTTCACATCGTTGGGATCTAATAATCTTCACTGAATCAACATGAATCTCACTGAATCGTTTGGTTATAGTTTGAGTGTGACAAACATTGTCCATACGATCTGTTTAGGTTATCAAGATAAAATGCTCGGGAATTCACCAACGGTGGGATTCTACAATAGGTGGGTCAGGACTCCCCAAAGGACATTCAACTCCCCAAGATCTACCCCCGCAAAATAAGGCATGGTTTTCCCGAGCGGAGTAGCACGAGCATCCGGATATTGATATCGGCAATCGTTGCTTCTGTATATATAATAACATTATATAAATAAATATATATATATTTATATCTGAATGTTTTTTTTAAGTTCCGAAAGGCAACTATGCACTTGTCAAGCTATGACTGGAATTCCTATGCCAATATATATATATTATAATATAAATATCATTATGGTGACCTGTAAATATAGAGTAGCCGGTAGCCTGAATGTTGATAAATCAGCTATATGCATTGATGGTTTGTACCACCCATAAAAAATCGGGGATGGATGGGGATGATGGATCCTATTGCTATACTAGGCTATACTGACATTATACATATTTTTCCTCTTGAACAACATCATTTGCCCAGCTCTGGCCCAGCTCCATCCCCAGCCACACCTCTTGTCGTTGGCTAAGGTGCCCTCATTGTCGAAACACAGCAGCCGGGTCCGCGCGTTGCGGAAAGCCTGCAGAACTGCCTCGGTGTTGATCAACCGGGGATTTGATGGGAACCATTCGGTATAAATTGCCGATGCACTCGAATTTAGGGATGGGATATTTATGGGAGTTGGAGGTTGTGTATAAAGGAGTAATAACAATTCACACATAGCAAACAAAATATATAGTATAAGTATTCTTTTTTGCCATGTGTGATGCGACAAAATGAGAAATGTTAGGAGATACTGCCTGGTCCGTCTGCAGTTCCCATGCGCCCACTGGGCTCGCAGCGTTGATTGGCAGCTTCTGGAAATTGGAACCGATCTGAGAGGTGACGAAGAGAGAGGGACGACCATCCCAATTCTCCGTGATTCAAACCTCCTTCAAACAGGGTGTGAACTGGACATAACTCAGAGAGCCCCCAAAAAATGTCAATGTGACAAAATTATCCTGGATAATCAATTGATTCACATACTGCAAAGCATACTGTTGGCTGAACCTGTTTGGATATCGAAATTCCTCAAAGTGGTTCTGACTATTCCTATTGTTTGATCATCTTGATATATCATAATTAATTTCTTAATGCCTTACCTTAGGTAGAAATCAATCCTTACTATCCAGCAAACATTTTAGACATGAGTGGTACGCTACGACAGCTGGGTCTGAATTTTTTGATCCAGTTTTTCTTTATTGAAACCCTGTGCTTCGTTGGTCCCCCTTTGCTGTTGCTGAAATACCCCAAAACAATCTGGATGAAAAATCCCGATTCTTGTTCTCAAATCCGTTAAATCACTCAATTTTCACCCAGTAAAATTCAGTAAAATCCCCCTTTTCGATCCAACTTGTCTGAAGGACCTCCAGCATTTGACCCAGGGCCAGACGCTCATAGCTCCGCTAAGGATCCGTGCGGCCACTTGCCTCATCTTGGCCCCAAAGCCGATGGATTCCTCAGATGCTCCGGTCGTTGGGATGGGGATCTCGATTTTCTCCAGCCGTGGGAATTGACCATCTGGTTATAACTAACATAGCCATGGAAAATCACCATTTTTAAGTTCGGTAAACCATCTATTTCTACGGGCCATTTTCCATGGCTATGTTAAATAACCAGAGGGTAATATGTTTTAACCAACCAGTTTACAGGAACATAGTGGGAACGTGGGAATACTGGTTGGTGGTTGACCTACCCCTCTGAAAAATATGAATGCGTCAGTTGGGATTATGACATTCCCAACTGAATGGAAAAATAAAAATGTTCCAAACCACCAACCAGATCATATATATTGAACGCAGCGAGGAGAAAAAATCACCATGTTTAATACAAGCAAGACTTTGGGAACGTGCACCACCCAATTTTTCAGATGTTACACGGCACAGGACTAGTTTGTTTTTCCAGGTCCTTAGTATTCCAGATGGTGTTCTGACACGTAGCCAGCATCACCCAGTCACCAATGGAATCAACCCCCTAAGGGGACTTCTTCACCAGGGCGATTCCCCCAAGAGTTCGTGGAGACTTAGGAGAATCTTGGCGATTCCGAAATTGGAAAATCCAAATTGTAATATGCTAAAGTTACTAAAGCATACTAAAACTATAGAAATCCTGGTTTAGTATTATGGACTTATTCATGCAAAGGGAAATCATGATAAGTCTTCAACAATCCAATCCCCCTAACATTCATCTCGTAAGGGACCCTTTTGCATGAATATTAGTGGTATTTCCCAGTTAATTTACCATTTAAGGTTAGTTGACATAGCTATGGAGAATGGCTCATTGTTTATTGACTTCGATGATTTATGATGATTTACCCGTCGCTGCCACTGTCGGGTTGGGGACCATTTTTTTGGATCCTTGGATTTGCTATACGATTTTACCTTGCAACATTGGCAAAAAAAGGGGGAGTTGGGGTATCTAATTGTCGCGAACATGAACTAAATCATCCTTTAATCTATATGGCCATTACCCTCTGGTAAACAGCCACATAGCTATTGAAAATTGTCATAGAAACAGTGGATTTACCCAGCTATAAAATGGTGGATCTTTCCATCGTTTTTTGGGACTGTTTACCAGGCCGGGTATATGACATCAGTGCGGTTGACTGTCATGACATCATTTCAGACGGCAAGCCAATATTTTGGACGAGTACTTGGACGAAAGCGGGGCGTCCGAATAAAAACATGGCCATTCCGCAAGAAGTTGAGGAAATTCTATGGCCATTCCGCATGAATACCCTCTGGTTATGACTAACAGTTTGCCATGGTATAAATGGCCCCATAGAAATAGATGGATATAGATGGTTTACCAAACTTAAAAATGAGGATCTTTCCAGTTCGCTACGTTAGTGATAACCACAGGGTAATTTGATCAGTTGGAACTTGAAGCTAAAGTAGCAGTATGTTCTGCATGTTCATCCCGTCCCTGCAGTTGACTAGCAAATTCGATCTTCTCCCACATCATGGCAATGACACATCAAACATGTGAATGGCACTAGGTTTTATCCTGAAAATATATAGCACTCCCAAAAATTTGATGGTGTAAAACAGCATTATCATCCATTATTAGATGGTAAAACACCATTCTCATCCATTATCCATGAGTCCTTACCAAAATTGCCAAGCGTTTGGGTAGAACATACCATTGGACACCGAGAGACCAGTCGGACATCGTCGCGCTTCCGTGCGCGTCGCAGATCGGTCAAAAAATCCTGATCAGAAGGGAAGGGGGTTCCTGGTGGTTTCCTGCCCATGGTTGGCATCTACTGTGAAAAAAAACATGATTTACCATGATTTACCATGATTTACCACCATTTTTTGGAGTGATCTGGTCCATAGGCACTTGACTACTTGACTTACAAACTCTTACGCTTACTCAAATTTGGATTCATTTGGTCACTTGATATCATTTGACGTCGGTCATGCATTCTCATGAGCCACCAGTTGAAGTGTCCCAATTTGATGTCCTGTTACTCTGGTGAGTTTGACCTTCCTGTTGGTTTCAAGTCTTCGTACAGCCGAAGAATCTTGATGTATCAAAGATGATGGAACATCCTGGTTGGTGGAATCTAAATCTCCTTTTCTTCCGCCATGTTTCTGCTTACACCTGCAACGCCGCACATATGTTCCCTGGCCTCGAACCAATCCATCTGCGACTGCTGCGCCACATGCTGCAGGTTGCACCTCAGGATCAAAGTTTGGAAGGCCAGCTTCGTCTGGCAAAGCACCAACCAGTCATCGATGGGCCGAAAAGTGAACATGTTAGACATCCACTCCCAAGGTGCCATTTATATAATATATATATATTAAGGTTTCGGCTGACAGCAGGGTGCCCTCTCGACTGTTCAGTTCCGTGACCCTAGCGATCCTTTCGCGGTTTTGGTGGGCTTTGGATCGCGGGCGCTGTGGATTCTTTCGCAGCTGCCTACTTGCTCATCTATTTGGACAAGTCTGTTTTCTTCCTCTTCAACGTTCGGGACATTGTCATCTTCCCTAAGGTTTTTTCCTTGGGACGGGTTCATCTGGTGCACTGCCTAAAACCAGATTAAAGCATTATTTGGCAACTATAACATTGGATTGATCTCTGCAAGCGCGGGGCTTGCACACTGATCTCTGGTGGTATTTGCTTCAATTTATGCTTCTTTTGATTTTTCTGGCGCTTGCTCATTTGACTTTCGCCCAGAATTACAGCTGCTCTTCGGCGGCGTCAACGCCGTCTGCGGGCGAAGGCCCGCTTGGATTGGCATTTGCACCGCCGTGGCTTTCGTCGGCTTACGGTGGACAAGATCAAGCAGCTGATTGCTACCTTACGGAGACATCATTCACGGGACCCAGGTCTTATTGCCCGTCTACGTGCAGAGATGGACAAGCCGGACCCTTGGAGATGCAGATTTTGTATGCGCCTGGTCAAGGGCAGATCGGGACAATGTGGAGGTTGCTGGAGATACTGGTCACAATGCAACGATTCGAGCTATGTGCATCAGCAGCCAAGGCAATCCCAACATCAACATGGAGGTGCATATACAGCAGGCTGGCAAGAATGGCACGACCATCAATGGCAAGATGCAGGTCCGTGGGCTTCTGGAAGAGCCAAGTCCCCACGGAAACGCACTCAAAGCCCAAGGAAACGTGTGCAAAATCAGTTGCACCAAAGTTCCAAGGGAGATGTGAGCAAAGGAAAAGGCAAGGGTTCCAACAAGGGCTTTGCTGGTCCTCCTTCCACCCAATGGCTTACACCGCCCTCATTGCCAGCTTCTATGGTGCCTTCAACGACGGAGGCTTCCTCAGTGAATGCCCCAACAGCATCAATGCCCTCAATGCAGCCTTTCCCCAAGCCTGCGATCAGCAAGGACGAGCAGGAACTGCATTCGCTGCGGCACATGTACAAGGAAATCAAAAACAAGTCCAATTTGCCGGAGGACATCAAGAAGGTGGTCCAGAAGCGACAGTCAGAAAGGTAGACGCCAAGACCCACAGCCAGTTGGTGTCACAGTTGAACAACATGCGAAATAAGCTCTCAGAGATCGACGAACAATGGGAATCTTATCGCCAACAATGGGCAGATTATCTCGACAAAGCCACTCAAATGTGGATGTCACATGTGGAGGAGTTCGAGAAAGGAGAGGCCCGGTTTGCAGAAAGGCGTGGAGAAGCGCTTCGCAATCTTCAAACCACAAGGGAAGCTCTCCACGACGCTCATCAGAGGACGATGGGACAAGATGTCCTCGCATCGAACGACATAGATTCAGCTCAGGAAGCTTTGGATGCTACTATGACTGTGGGCGAGAACGACTCCACAGGGATGCAGACAAGCTTTGCCCAGATCAAAGAGAACCTCAATGGTGTGGTGCAGCAGGTTCGCAACACTATCGAGGAGAAGATCAAGAAGCGAGAGCGCTCAAGATCACGTGGACATCAGGGCGATGGCAGTGGAGATCCTCCAGATGTCGAAGTTGTGGAACCCGCAGACAAAAAGGTTCGGGATTCCAATTAGCCCCATGTCTCCTAGCGTCGCTTGGCGAGGTCTTTCCAGAGTGTGTTACATCTGGGAGAAGAGACACGGGGCGGAAGAAAGACCGGTTTTGCAAAGTTTCCTTTTGGCCCATCATTGACTATGAGGGAGTTGTCACTGCTGAGCCTTGTTCCCTTTGCAATTTCTGGTCGGAATCTGATGATTTTCATCGTGATCGTCAGAGACATCCTTTTCCTTATTGCCATTCAATTTTCGAAGAACCTGATTTTCACAGTGTTTGGGAAGCGCGAGATTCAGCACTCCTATTACAAGAATCGCTGCAATCGACAGCCTTTGATGTCCAATTCGACACTACGAGAAAGACTTGGACAATGGACACCTCGTCGGTAGTCCTTGGAATGACTGACGGTGCATTTCCATCAGTCATGCAATCACGAATCAATGATGCTTGGCATGATGTTCCATCGAGCTGGCCGACATCAGATGGACCACCTCATGAACAAGATCCAAATGAAAATCCATTCTTCTTGCATGAGGCTCCAGATACCATCCAAGACCTCTACAATGAGTTCCTCAACAATGGCCTTGTGGATGGGCCCAGCCTGGCGGATGCTATACATTTGCGATCTTGGTATATTCACCATGTGCATCATAGTCAATGTCTAACTTCAAGGATTCTTGAACTGGACGGTCACTGGAGCACATGGGCGAGAGACTTGGCTGCCGGTTGGGCAGACCTTGTCAGACCGGATGAAGGCCTTGCTTTCTTCGTTTGTCATCCTGATCCTCCACGCGCCAATGGTCATTATGAGCTCTATTTTGATCTGCTTTTGGTACAGGGCATGGATTTCCCAGCTTGGGCTGGTTTGATCACTGTTCTTCGGGCGGAGGACCTCATGGACAGGGCTGATTTTGCACTCGCAGCCTCTTTGCCCAGATATGTCAGCGGACAACACCTTGCTGCCCAAGCCAATCAGATTCAACAATGCCATTTGCGCGGTTGCAGGATCAGCTATGGACGCCAATTGATCCCCTTCAACTTTGACCCGGTCCACGAGATGACAAATGGAGATTCTTTTCTCATCAAGCCCGAGAGGAGCCGTCCAATTGGGTCTATGCAAAATGACGGACAGCAGGCAGACAATCAACTGGATTATGAGGATGAAGCACAAGAACATGATCTTCAACATGACAGAGCTTCAGACAGCAGGTCCCAGTCCTCTGCTGGCACCTGGTCTCAAGCGGTGCACATTTATCGCCTTGGGCATCTTGCGATTTTTGGTCACCTTGACTGGAGCTCCTATCACACTGCCCTTCGAGATGCGGTGCAGATTTCACGCATTCCCAGAAATTCCTGCGTTGGTTTTCAGTATGTGCAGGTGCGACTGCCCGGTCAGCAAGTTGGGGAAGAAGCCATTATCTTGCAACACATTGATGACATTGCGACAGGATCCCTGGAAAAGTTGGTGATCATTGACATTGTCTTCCACACCAACACCTTGTCGCGTGGAGTCCCTGACAGAGCCAACACAGTTAGGGAAGTTTACAAAGTGCAACATCTCATGGCTCGCAGTCACCTTTTGGCGCTGACACATGTGGATGCTTATTGCACTTGGAGGCAGGACCAATGCATAGTTCGTTACAATGATCAACTTTGGGCACCGGGTGATCCTCGACTGTTGCCAATTGATCATGGAGCCTTTTTTCAGATTCAACTGCCACCGCCCCCAAATCCGGATTGGGATATCGGCTTGGCTGTCAGAACGATTCAGGAAACTGGCGATATCCTTGACTTCCCGGAAGCTGGTCAGCTTGCCACCGCCATCTTGGATGGGAGCATTGATGGCAACCGTAGGGCTTTTGGTGATGGTTCTGTTGATGGAGCAAGACTTGTCACTTGCAAGTGCAATGAGGATGATGCAGAGATTCCGGAGGACATCGACATCCCCATGACGCTCCCACCAGGGACGAGCCTGCGTGGGCCTCGCCCCTCTCATGATGGTGCTCTTGACTGGCTTGAAGATTTGGTTGCAGTTTTTCGACAGGAGGCAGAAGCGGAAACGATTGATGGAAGTCCTCTTCTTTATGTGCCAACATGGTACATCCACCACCGTCGCCACAAACGCTGCCAATATCCTCGCTCAGTGAGATTGGATGGCGCCATCATTGGATGGATTGAAGAGCTGCGACATGCTTGGAGTGATGTTATGGACAGAGGCTTGCCTTTCGCTATTCATGTCGTCAAACCGAGGCCACCCCAACCAAGATGGCAATCATTTGCATGCCACATCATCCTGGTTCAATCTCCACAACCTCATTTGGTTGCGGGAGTTGTCACTACACTTCTGGAAGGTCCTGATCGTGATGCCATCATGCAAGCGGCTGCTTCTTTTCCTGACTTAGTGAACAAGCCAGTTGTCATTGAAGCAGTGCAGCTGCAACCACAATGTGATCTCCGTAGATGCTCGGTGACTGCGGGTGGGCTGCCTGTTCATCTGATATTGCAATCAGAGCTTCACAATGGTTTCAACGTTTGCATCAGAGTGGCCTCTGCCCTGGGGCTTGAGCAACGACCACATCAACCCGGGTCTGCACCAGATCCCATTGAGCACTTTGATGATGTTGTCTTTATGCAAAGAAGCCGGAGCACTCCAGTGATTGCGAGTTCTTCAAGTGCACCAGGAACCAATTGCCCGGAGCCCTTTGTTTTCAACCCGAATGCCCATATATTTGTTCCGGGACACATCCCGATTGAAGGAATGGATGAATTTACACAAGACCTCCACCGGATATGGCTTGAAGAGTCATTCAGCTGGGAAGGTGAAACACCAACTTGTCTCTTCACCACGTGGATGGTAGATCACTCTGGAGCTTTTCGACACTGCACACGACCAAGAGACATACGCCTTGGTCCGGACTTTGCAGCTTGGGAAACCCAGATCAGACGAGTTTGGGCGGATGAACTTGTGGGCAATCCTTTGCTTGAATATCACATTGTCAGCCCCACTCCACCGAGATTGGAGCGTCAGGTGGCTGGTCACATCATTATTATTCAGCATGCAGATGAAGCACTTGTCACGAGCCTGGTCTCAGTCATTGACAGGACGCTGCGTGGACAAAATGGAAGAGTTCAACGAATGGCAATCACCACTCCTGAGCACATCCTTCTTGACACCCTTTTGGACGTGACGGGATATGCACAAGCATGTATCCCTGCCAACTCTCCTAGAGTCTGCAGAGCTTGGTATTTTGATGAAAGTCTTCGACTGCATCGCCCACTTCCGGGTCGCAGTGGATATGGCATCACTATCAATATCCACTTGCGGACCAGGCCAGGCCCAGAGGCTACCAATCTCTTGCAAGTTTCTGCAGTCACTTCATCAGGGCCCGCTGATGCCATCGAGGGTGAGCGCCTAACACAGGGGCAGGTGGCTCACACCCCTGGGCCACCCCAGGTCCTGCAGCTGGAGTCACTCCTCTGCGCAGAAGGACATCCTGCTGCACATCCTTTGAGAGTGATCAGAGGCCATGATGACATTCCCCCTTTGCCGACCTTCATTGAAGTTGGCAAGCCAATTACGCCGGAATCGGTTCAACAGGAACTGCAATGCTATGGTCATGACTGTGCAATTGAGCTTCTTGGAGAGGGATCTTTGGCCATGTGTTTTCCCAGGTCTTTGGCAAGAACTCATGTGGAACACTCCCACTTTGTCTTCATTGAAACGCAAGACTTTGCGCCTTCGATTGATCCCGTCTTCCATTTGCATTCAGACTCCTCACTGAAGAAGGACGATTACCTTGGTATGATGCGTTTCCTTTACCAGATGGGGCATGAGAAAGCTGTCATTCTTGCAACTATTCAGCATTGCCACAACCTGACTGAAGTGCAGTTTACAGTCTCGGTTGGCACCATGGAAAACAAAGCGCAGTTGCCAAAACGCCCTTCTTCATGGCCACCTCGACAACCCACTGGGGCAGTGGGTAAGATGTATGATCCTCCAGCAACACAAGAGAGTCCGGAGTGTCTTTTGGATTTGGGAGCGACCAGCGATCAATTGCTTTCATTTTTTGAGCACTCCAACTTTTCTGATCTTTGCACAATCACAGAAGGCATGGACTTACCAGCCACCACGGCGGAAGCCATCACCTTGTTACAACCGTTGGAGCATTATGACCGGCTCATCATCTATACTGATGGCTCCTCACATTCAGCCCATTTGCGTTTGGCACCAGAGCTTGTGGAAGAGCACCACATCCCTGATGCCTGGTCTTTCGTGGTGCTAGGTGAACAGTATGAAGAGTCTGGCAATCATCTTGCCCTCATTGGATGGTGTGCGCATCAAGTGAGATGTTCCATTGATAGCCCCTGGCATCTTGGTTCACGGACTGTAGGTTCATGGGTGGCTGAACGTGAAGCGCTGCTTTGGGCCTTTCTTTGGAGAATCGGCTTGAATAGCCGCATTCCGACAACGTTCAGGTCGGACTCGGCCATGACGATTGGGCAGTCATGTGGCACACTGGGAGCCCAACAGCATGATGAAACGTTCGAATTGCTCAGAGGATGTCATCAACTTTTGGAAGCGGCACTTCCTGAAGATTGTCTGCGGGTTGAGCACGTTTTTGGGCACAACGCAGACCCATGGAATGACTTTGCAGATCACTTGGCGAAAAGTGAAGCCAAGGCTGGTTTCATGCTTCCACGAGGAGATCTCGATGTCCAATTTTGGCGTCCTTTGCTGCCTTATTTGTGGATGCTTTTTGGGTATCAATATGGAATGCCTGAACATTGTGACCGGGGCCTGATCATTCCGGCACCGTCATTACCAGCTCCGCATGTGCCCAGTCACAATTCACAGCAGGCGGCAATTGTTGACATTCATTTGACTCTCAGCTTTGCGACGGCCAATGTTTTGTCTCTTTCCACTCGCCCTGACGGACACGCGGGCAAAGTGAACTACCTTCGAGAGCAATTCACTTGCCAAGGACTCAACTTCCTTGGTTTGCAAGAGACGAGAAGTGCTGCAGGGGCTTCGCTGGTACACCATGTTTACCGACTTTGCTCAGGAAGCAATAAAGGCCATCATGGGGTTGAATTGTGGTGCAACCTGAAGCAGCCGTATGGATACATTCAAGGTAGACCTCAATATCTGCACAAAAGTGACTTTGCCGTTGTCTACAATGATGACACCAGGCTGATCACGAAGATTGATGCGAGTCTACATCAATTTTGGGTCATGGTTTTTCATGCACCGCAAAGTGGACAACCACAACGCCTACGAGAAAAATGGTGGGAAGCGACACATCAACTTCTTGTGGATCATCAAGTTCAAACTGATCAACTTTATGTCTGTGCTGACGCAAATGCAGCACCTGGTCCTGGTGATGGACGTCATGTTTTTGAGGAGACCTTCTCTACATCGACATCCACTCCTTTGCTACAGACTTTTTTGTCCACATTTGATTTGTGCCTGCCCTCTACGAGCGCGATTCACAGTGGTCCAAGACACACGTGGGTTCGACCGGATGGTTCGACCTCGCATCTCATTGACTATGTCATGGTGCCAGCTGCACATTTTCAGGCTTGTTCACATTCGCAGCTTCTGGAAAATTTTGACTCGGCCAACCTGAATACAGATCACACTGCGACAGGTGTTGAACTTTCATGGTGGACCACAGTGCAGAAATGTGAAGCCTCTCAAGATGATGGTGGCCTGCGTTATGACAGAAACAAAATCAAAGATGGCAATCTCAACCAGATGCTGAACAACTATCGTGTTGCGTCCTGGTCTACTGATGTGGAGACACAGACCCATGACCTCACCAAACATATTCATGCCACACTTCAAACAGGATGCCGACGTGATCCTTCTCAGCCAAAAAAGGAATATGTTAGCTCTTTTGCGTGGGAGCTGCGACGGCAGAAGCTTTTCCATCGCAAGCAGCTGAAGACAGTGAAAGCTCTTTTGGCACGTGAAACCACTGCACGGATCTTCTATGCATGGAAAGGGGAGAAGGGAGACCTTTGTCAGTCTTCCTTTGCCTATGGCTCCACATTGAGATGCGGGCTCTTCAAACACTATGCGGGCTTTCGTGTGACTTCATGGGGTTTGAAGAAGCATCTGGAAAAGGACAAGGCCTTCAAGATTGCTGAAGTTGTAGCCTCTTTCGATGCAACTACGGCAGCCTCTGAGATCCAGCACAAGATGAAGGGCTTCATGGGCAGCACAAACAAGCTACGACAGGGATTAGCCCCTCTGCCTGCGGTGCGCTCCCAAAATGGTGCTACATGCGCGTCTGCCCCGGCAGTATTGAATCGATGGATTCAATTCTTTGCTGACATGGAGGGAGGCACCCGTGTGACACAGAAGGAATTGCATGATGCCTGGGTGCAATCTTTGGAAGACATGAGCATGTCGACATGCCAAATCACGATTGCAGATATTCCTAGCCTATGCCAACTGGAAGCTGCGTGCAGAAGAGTCAAGGCTGGCAAGGCGGACGGACCAGATCGCATTCCGTCAGAAGTTTGCAAATTTTACCCCAAGGAGACCGCCAAGTTGCTGTATGGCCTCTTGCTCAAGCTGGTCACCCATGGTCATGAACCGCTGATCCACAAAGGGGGCACAGTTGTGCCCATATGGAAGGGGAAGTTGGCCAAGGATACTTGTGAGGCATTTCGCTCAATCCTTCTTTCATCCAATCTTGGCAAAGTGATCCATCGGACACTGCGGGTCCATCAGCGCAGTATGTATGAATCCTTCCTTCATGCTCAACAACTGGGAGGACGGCAAAAAGTTCCTGTTACCTTGGGAGCCCAGCAGCAGTGGTTTTGCCTGTACTGGTCGAAGAACGCGCCGGCAGCAGCGCAAGAACAGCACAGGGAGGCAGCGCCAGAGCGCTGCGACACCACCCTAAGAAAACGAGACGGGTACCTAAGTAGGTTTCAAGAAGCAACCTTAGCCCAACAGGGAGACACGACCCACCAGCAGTCACAAACCAGATCATCCATCCCCTTTGGGGTACCTAAGGGACCAAATGGTCTGAACCACTTTTCCCATCCAAACGGCATGTTCAGAAGAACACCCCATTTTCCACCATCCGAAACGTTTAAGGATGGGGTCATTCGCCACCAGGTTGCTGGGTCTAAGTTCACATTCCCAGCATATATGGTCCCAGTTCCCAAGACCACCACAGTTCCAGATACAAGAGGTATCAAAAGGACCTCCGTTCTGAAAGCAAGCAGGGCTGCACGCCGCACCAAGAAGCACCGTACGAAAGGAAGAGTTGACATCCAACAACTTTCTCATACCTTTAAAATCGAATTGTAAGAAATCCTGAATGGTATAATCAAAGTCCAGATTGTCATGTCTGTCCTGGTCAAGAAATTTAACAAACATGAACCACCTCCATCCATCCCGAAGTCTATGTTGCAACTCCGAAACCCAGTCCACATCCGGCAGCCTAAGGTCAATTTTACAAAAAGAACCTTGGATAGCCCAAACCCAGGGCTGTTGAACTTGCCAGCCCTTATCATCCATCCACTGTTTAAAGGCATCCAAAGGACTGCCACGTTTAGCATCCCATTCCAACTGGAAGTGGTGTTTCAAGTAATGAACAACCCTAACCAGATTAACTCCAACCAAACAATCAACATGAGTCAAACCCCCAACCAAGATACTACGCAGATACTTCGAAGCTCTGTACAAGGATCTCTGGCCTCTACGCAGGGCCGCACAGACCCGATCCGCACTACGCTGAGTAGGAACTCTGCTGATCCATCCATAGACACACTGACTAATGCCATAGGCACGAGCAGTGTCGTGAAACCTAAGGTAACCAAGCCGGAGGGTGGAAAGAAGATGGATAGTACGGACAGCAGCATCCAACCTACTTTGCTCTTTGGCAGATTCCCTACGACGGGTGAGAGCAGCAGTCACCCCAAGGATTTCCCATTGGTCAGTGACCAGGGCGGCATCCACTCCGGCATCCCGAAGGTCATTGGAATGACGCTGAGAAGAACCAACAAACTGAGTTTTGCCCGGATGCTCCAACAGGCCAACCTGATGACTCCAATCGCCCCACAACCTCCTTTTTTCCAACAGACCTTCCGGAGTTTTCGCACTGAAGGATCTATCATCCATGAAAATACGGGTAATGCCATTCCGTAAATCAGGAGTGAGATTCTCATGCACGAAGCCATTGCCAGCGGCCATCCAGAGTTGGAGGGCAAGAGGCCCCCACGGATCCCCTTGGGGAGTAGCTTCAGTGGCTTGAAGCTTGTCAGTCATGACACATCCACCCCACAGGATCCACCTGGACTGTTGAGTCCAAACCATACTAAGGGTGTTGACCCAGGAGTCAGGCAGGCCAGCAGCTTGCAACAGACTAACAGTACCCCGCGGATCCAAAGAATCATAACACTTGGTAAAATCAAGAGTACAACCATAACCATCGACACTGACTCCATGGAGGACGGAAGCAGCCGCGATTTGTGCTTCAGCCTTTGGCCCGCACCCAGAGATCACTTACCTTGGGAGCCCATCAGACGAGGGCCTTTCTGCGTTGGCAACGGGAGCAAGGACACTCTACTGCGATCCTATTTGTGGACTTACAAGAAGCATTCTATCGAGTCCTCAGACAGCTGGCTATGCCGGGGGATTTCACGGACCTTGAGTTGGCACAGCTTGCTTCGAGATTGGGTTTGGAATCTGATGTTCTACATGATTTGTGGTCGTTTTTGCAAGAACCACATGCCCTTGAGCGCGCAAGTCTTCCGGCTTCGGCTCAGCGGGCTATCCAAGCGCTCCACTCCAACACTCACTTTCAGCTGCCCAACCAGAAGGATTTTGTGTCCACATCAATGGGTACTAGGCCCGGCGATGCATATGCTGATGTGGTGTTTGGATTTCTACTCGCAAGAGTTCTCAAGGTTTTTGAGGAGGCCTTAGTAAGAGCGGATGTTCTTTCTGAAGTTCCCACTCAAGATGGGCCGGCTTTCTTCAATCTGGAGGTGTCCCAGGCAAAAACTTCTCAGCGCTTCCTTGGCCCGGTTTGGATGGATGACATGGCCCTCTGCCTTTGGGGAGCAAGCAACGAGGGGCTGCGCCGCAAGATTGGAGTGGCATCTAGTCTGCTCCTTGACCTCTTTCGAGGACATGCCATGACGCCTAACTTGCGCCCTGGGAAAACGGAGCTCATGATTAGTCCGAAAGGACATGGGACAAGGGAGTGGCGCAAAGAGATGTTTGGGCCTCTATCCAATGAGCATTTTACGGCAGTTGGCGAATATGGACCTTATCACATTCATCTCGTGACCAAGTATGTGCACTTGGGAGGCGTCTTGCACCATTCTGGAGAAGTTCGATTGGAACTGAGCAGACGGGTTGCTTTGGCGCATCAGGCTTTCAGCAAGCATCGCAAGCTGATTTACCAAAACCGTGCGCTATCTCTGGGCAAGCGCATGGAGATCTTCAGAAGCTTGATGCTGAGTCGCCTCCTTTACGGGTCTGACTCTTGGGTCTTGCACGATATCCTCACCAAGCACCGTGCACATGTCGCCATCATGAAGCTCTACAGACGGCTGCTGGGATGCGCCCATGAGGAAGCCATATCAGATGATGAGGTGCTCTTCCGTTTGGGCATGCCATCGCACACGGTACTTCTACGTCTTGCTCGACTTCGATACATTGGATCTCTTTGCAGCATTGGCACCACTGCCTGCTGGGGCCTGCTCAACGAGGATTGCAAATGGAAACAGTTGGTGGAAGACGATTTTGCATGGCTTTGGCGCAACTTGTCCAACACCTGCAAATTGGGTGACCCGGCGCTCCACATGAGCCGTTGGTTTGAAATTTTGGTCTGGCACCGCAGTTATTGGAGAAGTTTGCTTCGACGAGCCGAAAAACATGCTATCCAACAACATGCCTTGAAGTTTCAATGCACCCAATTTCACCTGAAGATTCGTGACCTTCTTGTGGGAAATGGATTTTGGTCCTCGCCTATTGCATGTGCTCCAGAAGATGATTGCGATCGTTGTTTTGGATGCATGCATTGCCAGATTCGCCTGAAAACCAAGGGCGGAGAGGGAGCTCACATGTGTCGAGCACACAATAAAGTCAACCCGATCCGCTACTACATATCAGGGACGCAATGCATGGCGTGTCTCAGGGAGTATCACACGGTGGGTCAGATTCAGGCTCATCTTCTTCGAAGCGAAGAGTGCCGAGCCTACCTCCTACAACATCGCCTACGAGGACACGCACTTCCTGGCATCGGTTCCAAGGAAGATGTGGAGAGGCAGCAAAGCATGGACGGCAAGCTACCGCCCTTACAGGCGAGTGGCCCGCTGAAGCCTCAACGTGGTGGATTAGACCTCTCGCGGGTCGATTGGGATCTACACGATGAACTGGCGTTGGCTATCCTTGATGCCCAACAGCAGACTGAAGCGGTGAACCTGATGAGTCGCTTGAAACAGTCAATTCTTCAGCATGAGATTGCCTGGACCTATTGCAAGGTCACTCTTGGTGAACTTTTACAGACAGTCCAGGATGAACCACATGGATGGGATCTACTTCATAAAGAACATGTGATTGCGACCATTCGTGCTTTGTCTATGCAGGAGACGTGGCCTTTTTTGACAAGACCTTGCACTCCCTCCAGTTTGTCTACGCCATCTTTGGAAGACCTTGAGAAGGAGTGTGCGACTGGCTTGATCAATTGCCCTGAGGCTGAAGGTCACAGGATTCCCCGTCCATGTGGCAGACACCAGATTGTTTTACATGCCTTCAGTGGGAGGCGACGACGAGGGGACCTTCAATTTTACATGGAGGAGATCTTTGACCGATTCTCTGAGGGAGTGCACCTCACTGTCGTCTCACTCGA
This sequence comes from Cladocopium goreaui, assembly GCA_947184155.2. NCBI lineage: Eukaryota > Dinophyceae > Suessiales > Symbiodiniaceae > Cladocopium > Cladocopium goreaui. Next base: position 271,073 of record CAMXCT020006817.1, read on the forward strand.
CATCATGGTTGATCGCATCCATGGAGACGTTACTTCGGAGCAGACACAGCAGTTTTGGTTCTCCCATGCTTCGAGTGGTGAGGTTGCAGCATTCCTTTGTGGTCCACCATGTGAGACATGGAGCAAGGCGCGTTTTGCCAACTCAGCTCACCAAGCTCATGGACCCAGACCTGTCCGATCTGCTCAGGAGTTGTGGGGCCTTTCGTCACTCAGCCTACGTGAACTTGCGCAGGTGACCGTGGGCAATCATCTTTTATGCTTTTCGCTGGAGATGTTGTTTCGTTTGGCGATTGTGGGTGCCCTGGGAGTGCTGGAACACCCGGAAATGCCGGATGATGAGCACATGCCATCCATTTGGCGCCTGGATGTGATGAATTGGCTTCACCAAATGCCGGGCGTGCAGTCCTTCAGTTTCAGTCAGGGTCTTCTAGGAGCACCTTCGCCGAAACCGACGCGTCTCCTCGTCCTCAACATGGACGGCCTTATGAGCGAGCTCCGAAGACACCATCTTTGTGCTGACCTGCCGCGCAGATCGGCCATCGGCAAAGATGCCGATGGCTTTTGGAAGACAGGAGTGCTCAAAGAGTACCCGCCGGCAATGAGTCGAGCTCTTGCCATCCAATTTTGCCGATCACTGTCAGCTTGCCCTTTCGATGCATCGGTGCAACTCAGTGAATCCTTTGTACAGCAATGCAAGGCCATGGACGTCAAAGTATATGGCCAAACCATCGGGCAGGACTTCGCACATTAGCTTCTGCCGGTGGGAATTCGTATGCGTGCCGCACCGAAAGGGATCCGTGAGCATGTGTCAAAAAAAATATATATTATAAAACCATATATATATAATATTATATAATTGGGTTTCAACATGTTGCAACTCAGCTACTTGATGTGGGAGAACCCTAACGGCACATAATTACAAACCATTACAAACCCAACAATTTACGCAAATATAATTTAATCGACAAGCATGGGAATACGACCTAGAATGAACTATTGAAAACGGATGAAAAGGCAATGTTAATGTTACTGGGAGTGTTCATGTAGCCCTAGCCATTGCCTAGCCCCTGGGAAGAAAGAACCTGGCTGCGGTATGATCTCCCCAGCTTTTCTGTTTGTGGTTGAGCCGCCCTGGAAAATCAGATCGCCACTTGTGATCATTATCATTTTTCAGATTGAAACCACCACGCAAACAATCATGGGCTCTATATATATATATACACGTATATATATAATTACATATAAATATCAGGCTATATCATGTTATATCCCTAGTGTATCCCCATTATGTCCCCATTATTTCCCATTTATATCACCATCTCTCCTACAATCCACCCATAAATCATTGGTAAATCGTACCCAAGCTCAGCTCCCAACAAGCCTAGTCCCCAACGGGGCCTGTCTCTGAAGCCATTTTCAACACCAAACCTATAGTTTAATTCTTGACTTTCCATTCACTTTGGGTAAATTCACGCATGATTAAGGAGTTGCCAAAAGATGAACCCATTTCTTCTCGGTTTGAGAATATAATGTACGTAGGTCAAAACATGAAACCACCATGATCCAGTTCTCCCCAAAGAACTGGTCCACTCTCAGCAGACCGCTGGGTGCTCCCAGCTGGAAGCGGTCTTTCTTCTCATCTTCACCCTCGGTACAGGGGACGCTGCAGTGAATATTGCAGGTGTATCCACGATATCCCTTCCCTCTAGTATTGAGTAGCCCAAACTGGAAACTACCGTTGAGTATTGGATCATTTTGAAAAGCCATATCATATGGGCTGTTACTGTACCATTTTCTGTACCTAATATTGGGGGAAAGATGGGGGAAGTGATTCTTCTCGTTCGTACTTTGGTTCAGAAACACCCCTTTTCCTTGACGGGTGTGGGGTGGCTGGGGTTAAGGGTTTGCTTCAAGTTTGAGAATCAAACCCGCATTGCCATTGACAACAGTATCAATGCAGTCAGTTGGCTGTGGTTCAAAACTCTGCTAACCTGATCACTATTCAAATAGCTGGTGAATGGATGTTCACTGTATCAACATGTATTTGTCTTCGTCTTGAGCTCTCCAAGTTTCCCAGGTTCCTAATCGCCACCATAGTTTCGGAAACCGGCGCAACAGAGTTGTAAAGTGAAAGATATGACGGTTTGCCAAAATGTCTTTTCCTGGTTTTGTTGATAAATCGTAATTCCTTGCGTGCCGCTTCTTATTGTGCCTTTAAAACCATGACTGATCTAAATAGTCTGAAACCCTGCATTTTATCTTTCATGTTTGAAGCCGTAGCTAAAACCTGCAGTAAGTGCTAACGCGCGTGTATATGAAGTGGGTGCCGCTGCTAGTTGTTGGTGGTGGAACTGCAATATCTGCAGAGCTGGTCGTCGCCTTTGCTGTCACTGTTGCTTCGTCAAACAGACAGGATAAACTACAAGTTCTCTGGTGGCGACTGGGTCACGGGTCAACCAAAGCCGCTTTTTGAAACTTTTGCCAGCGCATTGCTAGCGGGGATCTAGCAGGTAAAATTACGTACAAATTCGCAAAGTTGAGCCGCAACCTCAAAAATATAGGAAAATTGTTGGGTAGCACAGAAATTCACTAAGACACCCTTAGGTTTAAGGAGCTAAGTGTTACATCTTGACTTTTCTTCATGGTGAAATAACAAGCAAACAGTAACACACAAAATATCCTTGAACATGGGTGTGAAAAACAAACTAGCGCAAACCTAGCGGGTTTGCTAGCGCTGCCTTGCAGAATTGGTGAATTTAGTTGCGTGCCGCCTCATAACGAAGAGGAAAAACAACTAGGTCCACACTAATTATCAACAACTAATAGTACAAAACTTCTGTCAACTATTTTTGGCAAATCGTCATATGCCAACATCTATTGACCCAAGAATACTCAACTTCAAGTCATGGTCCACCCCAGTTTTGCAAGGTCTCCCACCGTCCTCCCACTGTCCTCCCGCTTTCTGGATCTCCCGGCCATCCGCAAGGCACGTTCAAAGGTCGTGCAAAGGGCGGAATTGTTCCATGGGTTGATGCGCAAAGAGCCCAAGAGCCTCAAGCGTTCTCGGCCCAGGTCAACCCGGGGGCCCGGTCTTTTCCCACCATGGCTCAGTGCCCAACAAAAACTGCTTGGTGGTTGACCTACCCCTCTGAAAAATATGAGTTCGTCAGTTGGGATGATGACATTCCCAATATATGGAAAGTCATATAGCAGCCATGTTCCAGTCACCACCAACCAGAAAACATCTATTGCTACTGTACCGCACACGAAAAACCTAGCGCCTGATAGCGACTCCGGGCTACCCCAGCTAAAATATGGGGATAAGTCTAGTTCCAAAAAACAACCGTTGGGTTTGTATGAAATTAGGGGCCCCCCAAATCCCTCCAAATCCATGGGTTTGAAGAAGCCTAGTTTTTCCTATGAAAAAAATACGAAATGGATCGAAATGGCCAGGACTGGGGATTTCATCGCCCATGTTCTGATAGAACCATTTACCCTCTGGTAATTTAACATAGCTATTGAAAATCACCATGCTATTAATGGGTAAATCCACTATAAATGGTCATTTTCAATAGCTATGTTAGTTTACCAGAGGGTACTAATCTGATGGACTATCTGATGGATCATCCGATGAGCATCCCTCATCACTGGCACTGATGCAACATGGTGCAACCATGTGACACGCGGCTGCAGCCAGAAAATTCACTCACGATGCACACCTCGTGGGGCACAGCAGTGGCCAACCGTTAACACCGAGAAAAGCTATAGGATGATGCCATAGCAGTCATGGGGCAGCACAAAAATGACAACTTCGAGTCAACTCGGATAGAGATGGACAGTTGCCTTGAATCTTCCAGGTGGTTGTGGCCGGATATTTCTCATTTTAATAAATTTTAATGGCACATTTGCCCAGCTTTGCAACCCAACAGCGAAAGGTTCCAGAAAGGTTCCAGGACTGTTCCGGTTTTTCGGGGCGTGCATGTTCGTGTCACCAGTCCCCGGCCCCAGAGATTGAAACCCAACAGATTCACTGTTGGGAAAATAATACTGACCCAAGAGATTTTGAGATACCGTTTTTCAGATAGTACAAATCCACGGCATTTTCATGACATTTACGCACTAATTAACAAAAAAACACTCATTGGCTCATTGGCACAAACCCTGCCTTGGATGTAGATGTACCATGCTGCGCTGTCACAAACTCGAAGGGCATGAGGTTCAGGCCGTTCTGAGCAGGGACCCATCCCTGCCATACCCCGGAAAGGATCTTCAAGGTTTTTTAAGTTTTCAGTATGTCTGAGACGAGTTTAAGCCGAGTTGAAGGGGCTAGAAATGGGGGGAATGCCATTGCATCTCGTAATGTGGTAAACCCATTAGTACAACATCCCCACATGATTTACCTGGAAATAGGTGAGAATCCCCACAAGGAACAACATATCTTCATCATGGGGGCTACCTTCTGATTGTTTAACAATGTTTAACATAGCTATGGAAAATCATTATGTTCAATTAAAGGTAACTCATCATAAATCATCGAAATCAGTGGGTTGTCTGGTCGTAGCTTAGCCGCTGCCAAAAAAATCCTATCCCTCATTTCTGGGCAGACCCATACCCTACTATTGGATATATAATAATATATAAGTTATATATTTATATATATATTTGGGTAAATTATAATATTTCACTAACCTGAATTGTTCGGCCATTTGGGGATGATTTCCCTTACTAACCATTCTTCCAGGGTTCGGTCGCAGTGAGGTCAACATCCCCATGTTTGATGATGAATTATCCGCCATTAATTGGGATAGAAACACCCCCAGTTACCCAACCATCATTTCGAAACACAGACTGGGTTCATCATAATTGATCCAAACAAACACATATAATGTATAATTGTGATATTATGTTATATTATCCCGCTATTCCATTTTAGTCCAAATTGTTCCATATTCTTCCTTGATATTCCATATTATTCCGTTTAATTCTATGTTATTCCATATTATTCCATTTTATTCCATATTATTCCATATTAGTCCATTTTATTCCATGTTATTCCATAGTGTTCCATATTATTCCATATTGCTCCATATTATTCCATATTATTCCATTTTATTCCGTATTATTCCGGATTATTCCATATTGTTCCACATTATTCCATATTGTTGCAAATTATTCCATATTATTCCATTTTATTCCATATTATTTCATTTTATTCCATTTTATTTCACATTATTCCATTTCATTCCATTTTATCTCACTTTGTTCCATATTATTCCGTATTGTTCCATATTATTCCATATTATTCTTTTTTAGTCCATATATTGTTCCATATTATTCCATATTGCCCCTTATTATTCCATATTATTCCATTTTATTCCATGATATTCCAAATTGTTCCAGATTATTCCGTATGTATGATTCCATATATTAGTCTATTTTAGTCCAAGTTGTTCTATATAATTGTTTTCACATTCTTCCATTTTACTCCATTTTGTTCCATATTATTCCATATTATTCCATATTAGTCCATTTTTGTCCATATTGTTCCATATTGTTCCATATTATTCCATATTATTCCAAATTGCTCCATATTATTCCATATGATTGGAAATTATTCCATATTATTCCATTTTATTCCAAATTGTTCCAGATTATTCCAAGTTATTCCGTATTATTCCATATTGTTCCATGTTAGTCCAAATTGTTCTATATTAAATTATTCCACATTCTTCCATTTGATTCCATGTTGTTCCAAATTATTCCAGATTATTGCATTTCATTCCAGATTATTTCTGATTATTCCATATCATTCCAATTTAGTCCAAATTGTTCCATTTTATTTCATATGGTTCCAGATTATTCCTTATTATTCTATATTGATCCAAATTATTCCATATTATTCCAGACTATTCCATTTTATTCCATATTATTCAATTTTATTCCATATCATTTCGTATTATTCCATGTTTATTCCATATTGTTCCATATATTATTCCAAATTATTCTTTGTTATTCCATCTTGTTCCATATTATTCCAGACTATTCCATATTTTTCAAGTTTATTCCATATTATTCCATATTATCAAACAGTTTCCGACAAATATCACCACAGATTGATGGCACGCCCATCACATCCCCATGTTCTCCTTGGCACTGGTGTCCAGCAGGATATCCGCAGCTCGGAAGAGCCCCAAGCGTTCGTTCCGCTCCGCCTGGTCACGGCGTTCCGCCGGTCGGAGAAGCGGTCAACGTTGGTTGTTTTGGGGAGTCTATTTGAGGGGTGACGACTTGGGATGCCCCATTAAAAAACAGATGGTTGAGGATTTTTACCCTCTGGTAAACTAACATAGCGAACTGGAAAATCATCATTTTTAATGGGAAAATCCACTATTTCTATGGCCATTTTCAATAGCTATGTTAAATTACCAGAGGGTATCCATGTATCTCCTAGAGTGAGACTTGACATGTATGATTCTTCGGTAGAAACAAAGAAAGGTTGTGTTTGTTTGGGTGGAGTGTCCTGTACTATATTTTTCCATTTATAGCTGAACATGAAACTATCAATCTCCCCAACTATTGAACAATATAAAATATTTACTGGTTTGTGGATAGAGGATTCTTTCTACCTCCTTCTGAATCTTCCAAGCCCTGGTAGCCAAATAAATGGCCATCCCTCACTAAGGGTCAATGCGGAATATTGTCAGTTGCCCATACGAATAGGGTCTACAATTGTCTTCTGAATGGCCCAAACAGTTTCATCCACACCTTCTTGTCAGTTCAGCTACTTTTTTTCTTGGAGCGAGGCAGCCCTATGCTCCGAGCTGGTTCCAAAAACTGAGGTGGATAGCTCAAATCTGTCCCCAGGTACAAAATGTTCTTCCGTGTACAGAGTTGTGGCTGAAACTCTATATTTCCTTGATTGCTGAATCACCATGCTTGTCCTCTTTGTTATCCATAAATTGAGCAACCAGAAACCATGGTTTAGCATTCTTGATGCTGAATCCCAATGTATGATGATCAACCATTGTCACCATTTATGAGGGTTGGACAAGCACTTCTGAATCACAATTTTAGATGGTTAAATCCCAAGGTCTGCTGGTGAGACTGCGTGAAATCCCCATGTTTGATAGTCATATGAGTCATATTTCCCATGTTCGATGCTTAAATCCTATATGTTCTCAATATTCCAACCAACAAATGCCATCATATTCCATACAAAGTGCCCATAAAGTATATATATATATACATACATATGTACAGTAATTAAATAAATAATATAACTATAAAAACGTAAACAAATAAATAAAATTTTAAATAAATAAGTAACTATAAATAAACACATTAAAACATATATATTTACGGCAAATGCCTGGGCTTTGCCACAAACCGCAACGACGACGGGCAACGCATCAGCATCAGCATCAGCATCATCGTCATCATCATGATCATCATCACTCCATCATCAATTGAATGTAAAGTTTAACGGGGGTGGGATTGTAATATTCCCTAATACCTTTGTTGATCTTCTCAATTGAATGTAGAGTTTAACGGGGGTGGGATTTTAATATTCCCTAATGCCTTTGATTCTGATAATCTTACCAACTAAATCTTAAGTTTAGCGGGGGTGGGATTTTAATATTCCCTAATACCTTTGTTGATTTTCCCAATTGCATGTAGAGTTTAACGGGGGTGGGATTGTAATATTCCCTAATACCTTTGTTGATCTTCCCAACTGAATGTAGAGTTTAACGGTGGTGGGATTTTAATATTCCCTAATACCTGTGTTAACCTTCCCAATTGAATGTAAAGTTTAAGGGGGCGTGGGATTTTAATACCTTTGTTGATCTTCCCAATTGAATGTAAAGTTTAACCGGGGTCGGATTCTAATATTCCCCAATACCTTTGTTGATCTTCCCAGTTGAATGTAGAGTTGCAACAACATTTGATTGGGAGAGCCCTCTACGCTTTAGTGCTGGGGCAAAGCCCAGGCGTTGCGCGTATAAATGGTCCAGCGTTCCAACTCCCCTCCCTTGGTGTGGTGGGGGTGTGGTACTGTCTCCTCCCCCCTCGTGTGGTGCGGTGGGGGTGTGGTACTGTCCCGTATGGTATGTAAGTCTGTTGGGTATGGTATGTTTGATATGACAGTATGTATGGTCTGTATGGTATGTATGGTTACTATGATGGGTATGGAATGTTTGTGTTTGTTATGTAGGGTAGGTATGGTATCTATGGTATGTATGTATGGTAGGTGTGGTAGTTATCTTTCATATGTATGGCATGTGTGGTATGTATGATAGGTAACGGTATGTATGGTCAAAGTTCGTATGGTATGTATGGTATGTATGGTATCATTGGAATGTATGGTAGGTACGGTATATGTTAAACACATGTAGTGTTGTGAGAGTACACAGGTAGTAAATAGGAAGTAGATTCACAGCACATGTATATATGACTACAGGTAGCACGTAGGTGCTTTGAGGGCGTATGTGTGCTACGTAGGTCGTCTAAAAGGTAGCATGTACCTAGTAAATGCGAGGCTGGTAGTCAGAAATGCTGCAAAGACCTAGCAAATGAGAGGCTGGACCTCAGAAATGCTGCCAATAGCTTGCAAATAGAAGGGAAGGGGGTGCTGGAAAGGGGGGTGCTACCTAGGGACCCATACCATTGGGGGGGGAGTAGGAACACGGAACACGAGACCGTATACCCTCCGGTAATTTAACATAGCTATTGAAAATGGCCATTTATAGTGGATTTACCCATTGAAAATGGTGATTTTCCATAGTTATGTTAGTTTACCAGAGGGTATACCCCATAAACCCTGGTTAACTAAGTTTTAAATCAACTGAGCGATCTAGGCGGCCTCACAACATTCCCAGCTCTCGCCTTTTCAAGGCGCATAAAGATGTGGCAGGTCTCGGGCGTACCTGGCAGCGTTGCCAGCCTCGGGTTTAAGCGAGACTCTACAAGAAAACATACTGTGGTAAACCCAATAATAAACGATCCCAAATAGGGATGTACTGTACCCAATGATAAACTATAATTGGGGATGGCTTACTATTGAGTTTACTTCATTACCTAGATGGGCCATGGGATTCCTTAACTGGTTTGTAACTTGGATATACCTGCATATACAATGCGTTATAAATTTTAAAGTTATAACCCACTGACTAACCAGTGAACTAATCCTACCAACATGTATTGGATTTTCTTGCAGATGTGTTTACCTTCCGATTCTTGGATAGTAAGTCCCTGTTTCGTTGGAAATTGTAGAAATAACGTGCTCCTGCACCTCCGTTCAGCAGCTCGAATTCCAACTTGCCATTGGAGGAGCTCAACAGAGCATCGGCCTACGCTTCGAGTTCAGGGGAGCTGAATTTCAGGAGTTGTTGGCCAAGTTTTCATGTGGTTTATCATGGCCAATGATGGTTAATAGTTGTTAATCCAGTTGTTTTTTTCTTAATATATAATAATATGTATATATGTATGCGTATACACATGTATGCGTATACATACACATATATGTATGTATACGGTGATGGTTGTGTAGTGATGGTAGTACAAGAGTATCATGGGAATGTATGGGGATTAATGACGGCTAATAACATTCACCAAGTATTGGTGTATATATATGTATGTATGTATGTATGTATGTATGTATATATATATATACTTACATACTGATATACATAATATTGATATCATGGGACTATTTGGGATTTTACTCTGAACTGCTCCCATCGGCTACCCATCAGAGTCACTCGAGAGTCTTGTTCTTTTTATTTCTTTGAAATATCTCAGAGTGCACAGGGACGGTCCTTCACTTCTCAATGGGGATGAGGTCAAACGGTCCATGGCGCGAGCTACAGCCAGGGATGCTGCTAATCCCACTTGTTTTCACTGGACAGTATCAAAACAACAACTCTAAAAAGTGCTGTTTTTTCTTTAAAAAACCCAGAAATGGATACAAATGCAGTTTTTTTTGCTCAAACACCCCCTATCATCCCAGTGGTGTTATCCCATTGGGATATATTGGGATCATGTAGCTATACTACCATGATATGAAGGTTTCCTAAAATAGGGCTAGCCCTAAATCATCCATTTTGATATAGGATTTTCCATTATAAACCATCCATTTTGGGGGAACCCCACTTTCGGAAATCTCCAGATATCATCATATATCTACCCAAAAACCGTAACTACCGGTCGCCCCTTCACCCAGCTGCACCTCCTTGCGTAGGCGGGCCATCACAACTAGATCTGGCAATTGCGAAATGGTCAGCAGTTGGCATTGAGATTTTTTACTGCCTGGGTTGGCCACACAAAATCACACACATATTTTTTGTAATGCCACAAACATCCGTAGATTGTAAGTTTAGTATTGTTGAGAAGCTTTCCGTGAACAGCTTTCCAAACAATTCCAAACGTGTTGTCGATGGCTTCTGCTGGTTGGTTCATATGGAATCCAACGACTCTGTGACAATAGATCTCTTTGGTCCAAGCAGTGCAAGACACAACATCCAGCAGCGAAGTTCCCACAGTAGTGTTCGCATCTGTTCGCCATATCCACATTGGACATGTCTGATGCTTAAGTCACCACATGTTTGTTGCTGAACTACATACCAATTTTCCATTTGTTGTTGGATGCTATTTCTTTTCTTGGGTCATCACGTTAAATCATGTTAAATTATGTTAAATCATGGTTAAATCATGTTATATGAATCATGTTAAATCACGTTGAATCCCAGTTCATCTTCATTCGATACCCATCGGTGTTGCTTTGTGGATTTTTATCGGCCACAACTGGCGCCCACCTTCTTTGCCACCCACTGCCTCAAAGCAATACCTATACCAGCTGTCGAGTGGCAGCGGTGAGAGGATGGCGGAGTAGAAACCATAGGAAAAAAAGGGTTACAAAGGGGACCCTGTATGGTTTGTCTGAACAGATTGTACCCCTGAAATCATTGGTTACTTCATCACCAGTTTTCCAATCAACATTGCCATACATTGAGGCAGTATGGGGTAATTGTAGCCTATTTTATCTATAGGCTGGTCGGTAGAACATGTGGAACCGACTCTACCTCGGGGAACAGCCTTTTTGGGACATGGCACAGATTGGCACAGCTACTGCCTTTGGGATCCCCCCAAAGGGGGCACTGAACCAGCACGCACTTCCCGGTGTATTCAGGCTTCTCTTTCAAGAACCTGGCAGGTTTGATGAAAGTCTGACAGACCACAAGAAGGTGGTCACCAAATCTTGCACACTTCTCCACGCAAATTTTGTTTGACAACATAGCAATCATGACAGTCTGACAGACCGCCGCTGGCAAATGCATAATATATGTATCTAGCTTGGGAACCCAAGAAAGTTTGGTATGGAGGTTCTAGGTTCTGGTCACCCGTTTCAGTTGCAAAGACATCTCAATTCAATCAAATGCAGATCGGATCTGCACTTCGGAGAATTATGTCGATGATTAGCGACTAACGTTGCAGAATCCAAGCAAATAAGTACATCGTCACGCTCCGTATTGAGTCACATTCTCATTTTGATCATATATATATATATATATAAATCTGTATATATATATATATATGTATATATATATATATCTATATATATAATAGTATCGCAATGTTTCTAGGATTGTCAACGCCAAAAGCTCATTTCCTGCTGCTTTCAGCCATTAAATTCATAGTTGCCCCTTCCTGATCATACCTTTGGGGGTCTAGGCGGTGCAGTTTCACTAAGAAGTGGCTAACAAAAAACCATAGTTTTCGGGGCCCCATATACCCTCTGGTAAACTAACATAACTATGCGAAATCACATTTTTTAATGGGGAAACTCACTATAAATGGCCATTTTCAATAGCTATGTTAAATTACCAGAGGGTATTCCATTTTATAATATATTACGATCTTATGATCATAGTTGAATACTTATTATACTTATTAATCACCCCCCTAACAATTAATAATTAATAATTAATGATAATGAACATATATGAAGATAGTGATGATTCCCATAGTTATTCCCATAGTTATAGCCATGAATCCATAGCAAAATATCCCATCCGCCCCCGCCATAGCTGGGGCTCTCGGGCTGTTTGAAGGCTTGGAACTTGGGGATCATGCCCGAGAGTCCATCGGCTCGATCCATACCTGGCTCACTTTGGCTGATTTTATCATGGTTAATCTGGGGTAATCCACAAAAAACATGTACCCTCTGGTAAACTAACATAGCTATTGAAAATGACCATAGAAATAGTGGATTTTCCCATTAAAACTTGTGATTTTCCATAGTTATGTTAGTTTACCAGAGGGTAATCTTTTGCTGGTTATATATACATATATTATACATATGGTCATGGTTATTTTAACCATCGAATGAGCAACAAAAACAACATTATTTTTCTTGAACAAACCTATCAAAAAAAGTTGGGGATGTAAAATGTCGTAAACAACACTTAATTCAAGATGAAAGTAACATCCTACTAGAACTCAATGGTCAATTATATATATATACATATAAATTAATTATCAATGTCAATGATATGTCAATTATATATTCACCTTTTCAGAGCATTTGTTCAATGATTCTTGCAGGGGAGTCACCATACCTACACTTTGGTATGCCGGAGCCAGCTCCTGGTCCCATCCCAGGATCCCCAGGATCTGCTGCAAACGAAACGAAAGGACGAAGCCGGGGAAGCCGTTTTCGTAAGCACCTCATATGAAAAAACAGCTTCAGAACTTCATGCTATAAACTATGTAAAACACTAATATAAACATTAATATACACACATTAATATAAACATTAGATACATATATAACACATTAATATAAAACATTAATATCAACAAGATCAACATTGGGCATGTTTTTCCACAGGCTAAATCAACGAAAAGCAGTCGCACCTGCGAAAATGATCTTATCGGGGAAGAGCTCCTTCACCTGGCGTCATAGTCATCCTCAAAAAGGAAGGTTGAGCAACTTAGATTTACATAACATTAAGATCCATCAAGTATATGATGATTATATATATAATATATATGTATAATATATATATATAAACATCATATACTTGATGGATCTTAATGTTATGTAATATACATATTATGTATATTATATCATGTTATATTATATTTTAATATGATATAATATAACATAATTTAATATACAGTAATATAATCTATAATCACATCTTGGAATAAAAATACAACAAGTAACAAAACTATATTATGTTCCCAGAGTTGACTCCGCGACAAGTACATGGTGTTTAGCTGCTACAGGTGGGGTTGGCACAATGGGTCTTTACTGATCTGACAGGGAACGGGTGAACACAATGACAGCACACATTTCATCACATGTCCACTACCCTCTGGTTATTTGTTACATAGCCATGGAAAATCACCATTTTTAATAGGTAAACCATCTATTTCTATGGGCCATCTTTTCCATGGCTATGTTAGTCATAAACAGAGGGTATTTCAAAAGGATTCGTATCCCTATGGCATCTTCTACAGGACAAGCACAAAACATATCTCAAGCCTGTGACAAATGTGACAAGGCAACTCGAACGCCAAACCGAAAGCAACAACGGAGTTGAATGAATGCAAGCCCTGATTTGGAGAGCTATTTTCCAAACGATCCCTTTCTCAAACAGTGATGAGGAACTTCATACGGTCTATCTCCAGCTGGAAATCGCCTCATTTTTTTCCAGCTAGCCTGCTTGAGTCATACAAACCCTTTGTTCCCCTCTTCATTTGATACTAGTTGGTGGTTTCAATCCCTCTGAAAATGATGGAGTTCGTCAGATTGGATCATCATCCCAGCTATTGGGGAAGTCATAATGGCGCCATGTTCCAAACCACCAACCAAATGAATAATATTGATAATTATTGATTATCATTAACCATTATTAACAGTATAGGAAACCACCATTATTAACCATGACATGGCACAATCCCAAACAGGATAGGTTCTTGGCATCCCATGACAACTCATGGCACCGCCTTCACAGCCTCTCTCTGGACCTCCTCGCTTTCCACCACTTTGATGGATGCCTCCGGTGTCGCCCGGGAAATCCCCAAGTAAAATGGAGGTTTAGAGCGAAAATCAACTGTAATTTTCGTGAATTTTCCAGCACGCCATGTTTGATTACTGGAAGGATCTGGAAGGTAACAAAGAAGTGATGATTTGTTTTGTGACTGTGGGGGGAGCTTGGATACCCAACAAGGAAACCCACCTGCGCTGGCATCTGAGATCATCTACAAGCATCTGATTGTCCAAAAAAAATGAACAAACACCAAACACGGTCTTGGTCTTGGTATCATCTGTCAAAAAACACATATTTTTGGTGGGTCTGATATACCAAGATACCCTATAAATAGATACCCCAAGGGAGAATTCAACGATTCAGATCCAGGTCACCGCTCCCCCTGCCTGATAGGGGTAGGCAAAGTGAGACACCTGGCATGGCCATTCCTTCGATTGGAAGTTCAACCTTTTACAAAAATAGATGTATTGGTACCAACGGACATCCTGTTCTCAAACTCATATATATATATATATGTATGTATGTATTTTTTTCCAGGGGCACACAGCAGCATCCGCTGCGACCTGCATGTCATTCATGGTCCATTGTGGCCACATATATATATAGTAAGGATCCAGCAGATAGAATATAAACCATAATTCACCCCCCAAAAAAAAATACTACATAAGCAGGTTTGCAGGCAGGAATTTCAACAGATAGAATACCGGCAGGTACGGACTAGATCCGTGTATATATATATATAGGGTTTTGTAACATTTTTGTCTTAAAAACTTAAAATATTTTAATTATTTTTATTTTTTTTATTTTTCTATAATAGATATAATTTAGATAAAAAAAATATTCTATCTGTTTGATTTGCATATATATATATACGATTTGGTGAGAATTGATGCAGAAAACAACTAAAGGTATATCTTTTGTTATCTTTTTGTTTAACAAATATTCACACATGTATGCAGGTTTGAACATTTGTTTGTATGCAAGCATTGCTGGTAAGCATTTCCAGTGTATAATGTGCAAGTAATATTTAATTAATTTTTGGATCAAACAGCAAGAATGACCGTACATCAACTGTCCCATGAACCCATGACAGCAAGTGTATTCACTGTATGATTAAAGACAATTGTAAACCATATTCTATATAGAGAATTGATGCAGAACACAATTAAAGATATATCTTTTATCTTTTTGTTTAACAAATATTCACACATGCATGCTTCTGACATGATCATGTTTCCTTTATATGACGATACTGGAATATTCTATCTGTTTGGTTTGCCTATATATATATGTTTTGATGAGATAGATGCAAACAAAAACTGTACAATTAGAAACCACGAACATGTGAATATGTACAAAATCGACATTACATATTATTCTCACATTATATTCACTGTATGCCAGCATTGCTGGCATGCAGGTTTGAACATTTGTTTGTATGCCAGCATTGCTGGTAAGCATTTCCAGTGTATAATATGCAAGTAAAATTTAATTAATTTTTGGATCAAACAGCAAGAATGACCGTACATCAACTGTCCCATGAACCCATGACAGCAAGTGTATTCACTGTATGATTAAAGACAATTGCAAACCATATTCTATATAGAGAATTGATGCAGAACACAATTAAAGATATATCTTTTATCTTTTTGTTTAACAAATATTCACACATGCATGCTTCTGACATGATCATGTTTCCTTTATATGACGATACTGGAATATTCTATCTGTTTGGTTTGCCTATATATATATGTTTTGATGAGATAGATGCAAACAAAAACTGTACAATTAGAAACCACGAACATGTGAATATGTACAAAATCGACATTACATATTATTCTCACATTATATTCACTGTATGCCAGCATTGTTGGCATGCAGGTTTGAACATTTGTTTGTATGCCAGCATTGCTGGTAAGCATTTCCAGTGTCTAATATGCAAGTCATATTCAATTAATTTTTGGATCAAACAGCAAGAATGACCGTACATCAACTGTCCCATGAACCCATGACAGCAAGTGTATTCACTGTATGATTAAAGACAATTGTATTAATGATTTCTGGTCGTATTTTATGTTTATATCGAAACATGAATAACACATGCACCAACATGTTTTGGTTGCTTCATAGGCATTACAAAACAATATTTCAGGTTAGCGATCAGGGTTCAACTTCCAACGTGTTCCAGCTACTAGCAATGGCAGATCTGAAAGAGTATTCGAAACATTGTTGTGCCTCCCTGGAGGGTATCAAAAGGAGATTTGAAGACAAAGACTATGGTGGCACATCACAAGCAGTAGAAGCGGCCAAAGAGTTTCTATCAATTGGAAAGAAAATGATGATTCGCTTTCAAACATTGAGGAAAAAACCCGAGGAGAGGAAGCAATGGATTCGAGACACTTTTGGTGGTGATGCTATCTCAAAGAAGTCACTCAATGTTCAGCAGTCGTTGCTAGTTAGCAAACTAGTCAGTCGGCAAGTTCCAGCAGTTGAAGCTTCGATTATGCAAGTTGCAGTTCGTGCAGCACCTGGTGTGACAAGCAAGGAATCACTTTGTTTGACTTATGACACATCATGCGAGAAGTTCAAGGCTGTAGTTTGCGGCGACAATGAGAACATGACAAAGATGTTCGACACTCCCAAGGAAGCTAAGGGCTGGTTGCTGAGCATGGGGAAATGTTCAGAGGCCGGGGCACAAAACATATATATATATATATAGATATTTACATATACAACACTTATATGTAAATATGTATGAAATATTATATATGTATATATTTAAATATATATATATAGATAAGATCTTATATATATATATATTTGGTTTTGGTAGTGGTTTTGAACAGATAGAATATTATGTCAACATAATGTTCCCTCCAGGCTGGACTTCTAGCGAAATCCATGGACGCCGTGGAGAAGGTAGGTAAATCCTACGTAGCTACAGAGAAGGCACTTGATGGTATTTCGAAACAAAGTGAGGCCACATTCCAGGAAGCCGTGGAGAAGCAGTCACCAGTTGACACAGACAAAGAAATCAAGTTTGTAGATGTGACCCACAAGCTATTTGAGAAACCGGTCATTGACGAGTTTCCACAAAGCAGTGTGTGCATTTACAAGGGCATCATTTCCAACCTTATCTCTTGGGGACGTGAAGGTCAAGGTGACAAGATATGCGGTATCATGTCAGGTGATGGAAAGTCTGTATTGGATGTGGTTATTTGTACTGACTTTCAGTTGTGCATCACATCGGATCGGTTGTCGAAACGATTGAGCAATCTAAGCCTGCAACCTATGGGCCTCGTGGTGTGGGCAAAAGACTTCGACATTCAACTTCATGATTTTGCACAATCGATGAAAGATTTGAAATCACCTTACGATACACAAGTTCTTCTTGTCATGTGTGGTGGACATGACCCAAGAGTATGGGATACACATATTCAAGAGGATGGTGATGTGAAGTTCACAAGATGCAATGGTGTCAAATTCCAGACAGGTAGGAAAAAAGAAGAAAAGTACAGAGTTGTGGATTTCAGCGCGTTGTCCAAAAACACTGTTGACAACATGCACGATGCTGTATCAGCAGTGCTTCAGGATGTCTTGAAAGAAGCATTATCTAAAAAGCTGAAACCATTTGACATTCATGAAGCATGTGATCTACAAGAGCATTGTGTACCTGCTGACGGTCTGTGTTTCTGGCATAGTGTTCTAGGGTCTTTGGACTTCGATGTATGGAAAACGGTTCCTCGGAAGAACTCAGGATATTCGACCAACCAAAGGATTGTAAAGACTGAAGAAGATCGAGCACGCAAGTTCATGAAAACTACAATGGAAAGGGTACGTGATCGAGATCTTGAGACTTCTAGATGTGATGAGATTCTTGCAACTGGCTGTGTAGATGTGATGGACATCGACTTCATTGCAAAGGCTTTGGGCATTGGTGTACGGTGCACCATTTCTGATGAGGCTGAACTCGGGGAGGTGGAGGTAAGAGGATGTTTA
Organism: Cladocopium goreaui; assembly: GCA_947184155.2. Lineage (NCBI taxonomy): Eukaryota > Dinophyceae > Suessiales > Symbiodiniaceae > Cladocopium > Cladocopium goreaui. The sequence continues at coordinate 289,125 of CAMXCT020006817.1, forward strand.
AAAATACTATTCTTATGTATATATATATATACATATTCATATTTATATGTATATATATATATATATATGCATGCTCTTCAATTATATTTAGGATATATATATATATGTCTTTTTGTATGGGAGAACACAAATTCGCACATACAGGGATCTATGATTGAAATGATTTACAAAGAAACTAAAAAGTAATACAAAATCAACAGATAGAATATTCCACTGGAGATTGGGACATGACCATCATGTACACTGATTGCTGAACTGGCTCAAAATATACCACAAAGGAGATTTGCAAATAGAAAAGATATCAATTTAGTTCTATTGATATAGCTGCAATGGCATCCGTCGTTGGCTTTGATGAAGAGAACGCCAGTGATCAATCTGCATTTGTGTGGTTTGTATCCATCCTGGTAGTGCTTGTTAGCATCTTCATCAACATCACTTGGAAGGTTTTGATCACATGTTTCCGTCGCTTTGTCAATGAGAAGATCAGCGGCACTTTGATTGACAACGAGGTGGGCACTGCATGGAAGCATACAAAGAATGCAGCTACTCAAACTTTGGAACGCTATGGATGCAATGATTTGATCGGACCAGTCTATGTGACCAGCAGTGGGGAACGGTGGCACAAGGCGCAATGTGGACATCTTCTTAACCGTCCGACAAAAATGTTTACACCATGCAAAGATTGTGCACATGGTTGATTTATGAGAATGTGTGAACATAGGTAGACACATTTTGTGTTCACTTGCTGCAACAGGCATTACTTGTATATTTATATATATAGTGTATATATATATACATATGAAATGTATTTGAATGAAAAAAACGATATGATTTGATCATGTGAAAGCAAGTGAACAGCGAGAAATGATACCTGATAAATGCGCTGGATCATACAAAAAGAGCCGCTTGGAATGGGCATGGTTTGGGAAAGGATTTGGAATTGATCCGGACTAGAAATTTCAACAGATAGAATATTTGGATGAAACACTACGTGTATATATATATATACGATCAAATTACATGTATATTGCTTGCATGCTAGCGTTGCTGGCAAGCAATGTCATATCTTATTGCATGGCAGTGTTGCTGTCATGCAATCTATATATACTATATACTTTGTATGCCAGCGTTGCTGGCAAGCAAACTATATTGGCTTGTATGTTAGCGTTGCTGACAAGCAGTGCCATATCTGCTTGTATGCCAGCGTTGCTGGCAATCAAACTATATTGGCTTGTATGTCAGCGTTGCTGACAAGCAATGCCATATCTGCTTGTATGCCAGCGTTGCTGGCAAGCAAGCTATATGGGCTTGTATGTCAGCGTTGCTGGCAAGCAAGATATTGTGGCTTGTATGCCAGCGTTGCTGGCAAGCAAGCTATATGGGCTTGTATGCCAGCGTTGCTGGCAAGCAAGATATTGTGGCTTGTATGTCAGCAATGCTGGCAAGCAAGCCATATGTGCTTGTATGCACACATACCATCAAAACATAATACAAACATCTGTTGTTGTTCTTAGTAGTATATGTACACACACATATATATATGTTTATATTTATATACGAACGAATGCATACTTGTTAATTTTGTTGCATTCTATTTGTAAGTATAGTTTCATGATATTATTCAATAATATATTCACATATATATATATATATTTCCTGTACGTGTCTGTGATATATTTAGTGCTGGTACCCAATCACTTAGCACATAAATATTTACATATTTACAATCTATATGATATGTTCTTGTTTATTGTATATATCTTAATTTTTTTTTAATATATGTGCGCAACACATTAGCATCCTGTGAGGCCTATGACGTGTACACAGCATCGATGCCCAACTCAGTACACAAGGATGCCATCTATGGACATGGAAGGGAATCCAAGGAGTACCTGATCCATTTGATCTTTCGCTATCAACCAAATCCGGAAACTGGTCTAGCATACGGGCACTACAACTTCTTGATGCCTACCAAGGGTGAGGATGCTAGTGCTTCGAGTGATACAAAGATCATCAAAATTCAGAAGCTGCCAGTGACAGAAGAACGCCACACAACACAGGAAAACATTCATAATTTCTTTGAAAAATGCAAAGATCATCAAAGCAAAGCTACCATCAATCCACCCAAGCAAACGGGTCCACCAAAGGCACCAGCAGACAAAGACACAACCCAGGCAAATGTTGATGCTATGTTTGCAAAATGCATAGATCATCAGAATAAGGTTGCTAAGAAAGCACCTGTGTGTGAGCCTGTGATGAAACAAGTGGTAGAACGTGACACTACCCAAAAGAATATCGATGCATTATTTGCAGCATTTCCAGGTGCTAATGTTGGACCACCACCCGTTCCACCTTCAAATTCATTACACAAAATTTGTGCTGATGAACCAGCTGCGCATGGTCTTCAAGATGGACATGAAGCTACCAAGCATGCCGGTGCTGAATCACCACCTCTTCCACCTCCAGATTCAACACCTAATCAAAGTGATGATGAATCAGCTGCGCATGGTCTTCAAGATGGACATGAAGCTACCAAGCATGCCGGTGCTGAATCACCACCTCTTCCACCTCCAGATTCAACGCCTAATCAAAGTGATGATGAACTAGCTGAGCATGGTCTTGATCAGATACATGATCGTTGTGATGATCAATGTGGTGTTGAAGCTACTAAGGATGCCAGTGCTGAACCAGCTACTACGCATACCAGTGCTGAACCACCACCTCCATCACCTACAGTTTCAGTGCATGATCGATGTGATGATGAACGAGCTGTACATGATCTGCCAGCTGAACATGACGCTACTAAGCATGCCAGAGCTGAACCATCACCCATTCCACCTACAGTTTCGGTGCACCATCAACGTGATGATGAACCAAATGCACATGACCACCAAGCTGAGCCTGAAACGACACCGATGACTGAAATTCAGATTGAAATGGAAAAGAAGGTGATCCTGGGAGATTCACATGGAAACAACTATGGAGATTCACATGGAAAAGAAGGTGATCCTGGGAGAGCAACTATGTCATTGGCTTCATCACCACTTCAAGCTTCTGGGACAGGGAGTCAAGAACAAGATCAGACACCAACCGACGTTGAATATGCACGTGTGAAATCAATTGTGGACAGAATCAGCAACTTTCAGCGCTCTAGTAGGTCCAATTTGACTTCTGAAAGTGAGGACGAACAAGCCGAAGCAAATGGTTCATTTGAAGCAGAGCAAGTTGAAAATAACAGCATCAGTTGTGATGAAGCTATTCCTGAAGATGAAGATACCAAAAGCAATGGCATAGCTGAAGATGAAGAAACACCAATCAAAAACGCAGAGCTGGCTCCAGCAGTTTCTTCACACGATATGGATTCAGCCGAGGTGGAAACTACAACACATGACACTGACACCATGGTTTCTGTTCTCAGATTACCAGGACCGGAATGTGAACGTATACTAGCAACATTGAAGTCACCGCATGATGTTGTGATGGTCTGGTGCAGCAGGAAAATCTTGGGGGAAGTGTATCTGATCAAGGGCATGGAGTCTGTTGTGCTTGGGAAGGCTTCAGTTGAAGATCAACATCGAGTATCATCTTTTGCTGAACTCAGGAAGCTAAGGTGCTTCAAGGATGCAACTCCTGACCTAAGGACTTTGTGGAAGAACAGGGTTTTGCATGAAGAGAAACAGTTGTACGTGTGGAAAATTGTTGGCATAGAACTGTTTGACAAACCTTTGTATCTACATGGATGCAGGTTTCCGAAGCATTGTCGGATTGACTTGAAGAACTTGAAACCTGCAGTTGACGTTGAACTGCCTGGTTTGGATCTTCAAGAGACGGCATTGTACTTTTTGAATCGCTTGGGAGAACAAGATCTTCAACGTCTTCAAGACACTATGCAACACCTTGACAACTGTGTGATCAGGGTGGGGACAGCGTGTTCTGGAACTGACATTGCTGTAAGTGTGCTGAAATCAACAATGGCAGCCTTTTCAAAGCACTTCAACGTATCTTGGCTTAGTGAATTTGATTAGATAGAATATGTACATTTCCTTTTTACTTTCTTTATATCTTGGAGTTCAAAATCAACAGATAGAATATTAGCTGGATCCATGGCTCATCGAAAGGTAAATGTCAAAGTACAACACATTTTCTCCATTGAGCTTGAAGAGTACAAGCGAGAATTCATCAAGCAAGCACATACATTGCCTGGAAAGAAACCGAGTTTCTGCTTGTTCTCAGATGTGGCTGCGTTTGAACAAGAAACCTCATGGTTTTACACTTGCAACAAACTACATTCAACGGCTTTGGATGTAGATGTGTATTTCGTTGGACCATCATGCAAGAACATCTCATATGAGAATTCCAATGCAGCCAAGTTCGCAAATTGCTATACAAACCATGACGGATGCTCTGGCATCACATATCGCTTGGGAGTAAAAAAAGGCATTGAACTATCATGTCCAGCTGTTGCTTTCTACGAGAATACCAAGGGAGTGGCTGATGCAGTGACAGACGATGCAGGCACCAAACATCGCCCACGTATCGAGGCGACAAATATCACAAGCATTTGACATATACACATGCGCACTATCATAAACTACACATATACTAAAATTATTGGTTTATTTGAATTCATTTGGAAAACACAACAGATAGAATATTCTGATGAATATATTCACAAAGATTGTTTTCTGGTTTTTATGTTCCCTGAATCAGGTGGTTACAAAGGATTTGCAAGAATTGGGCTACATGTTTTCTTGGCAAAAACTTGATGCTCGATCATTTCTTCTTCGACAACGACGACTTCGAGTATGGGGTGTAGCTGATTTGATGTCCGAGGTCAATCCAGCCAACTTTTGTGATCGTATGAAGAAAACCATTGATTCAATGTCAGGAAATGAATTGCTACAGTTCGACAAAGTTTTTGATACACACATTCCCAAGGCGCAGTTGAGCAGCGAGACCCAACGGGAAAAAATGAGAAAGGTTATTGAACAAGTGAAATTGAAAAGCTCAGATCCAGGGGCAACACCAAATGTGTTCATGGATCTTGCAACTGGAAAGGATCGAAATCCTGAGTTTGCAGAACATGTTTCAACTTGTGTGCGACCATCTCACAAAGTGTATTCCAACATTCTCGGGAGACAATTGTGTGTGAAGGAACTTTGGAATTGTCAAGGTCTTTTTGAATCTGCATTTCCGAATCCGGATGCGTTCCACACCATCATGGAGAAGCCCAGAGATGCCCAGGATTTAGCAGGACACATGCATGTTCAACGGGTTTTGGTGCATATGTTCAACATGTGGGTTTTATGTTTTCAAATATGTATATATATACATATATATATATATTTACAGTTTAGATATATGAAATTAATATTTTCTTCATAAAACCATTATCCAGTGGAATATTCTATCTGTTGACTTTGAATCTGATTTTCAATTGAAAAGTGCACTAGACTTGTACGTGATCAATATACAAAGTTTATAGCAACACATACAAATATATAAATATATTTGTTCGTATGTATGTTTAAAACATATATACATACCTACCTACCTACCTACCTACCTACATACATACACACATACATACATATATATATATACAGGTTCAATACATCAATATATATATATATTTACCTTATTCCAATATGTGGTTGCCAGCATTGTTGGCAACCATGTGGAAACTGTCAGCATTACTGCCAAACATATAGAATGTATATATATATATATCGAAATTTACATGCATACATACATATATATATATATATATTAAAACCAACCAATAGCATGTCGCAGCACGTGCCAGGAAATTCATTTGCCAGCACTACTGCGCAGGTCAATCTGATCGCTTCCCTGGTGAATGCCACTGGATGGAATACTTTGACCAAGAATGATCTCAAGATGAATTTACATGTTGACAATGCTCACAAGAAGAGAATCCATGAGGGTACATGTTCAGACCAGCAGATCAAAAAGCGAAAGCTATGTGGTTCTAATGTGGATCCTAGCAGTACAAGCAAGAAACGATCCAGTGACAATGTTTGCAGCCCACCCATTGTGATGAAACGCTGTCGAGGAAAGCAACCAGACCCTGCAAAGTCATCAGAATGGTTTGATCGAATAGTGAAGAGAAATGTTGAATCAAAAAGAGGGAGAGGGAGACCCAAAGGAAGCACAAAATCAGACTCAATTAAGGCCGATAGATCTGGCAAAAGCAGCAGCTTGACAATCCAAAAGAAAATGAATATCATTGACGAGTATGAGCGACTATGCAGCTTGGGAACCATCAAGCATGTCGAGAAATTCATGCTGCAAAATGGCAAACTGAGAGGAGGCTACCAAGGTTGTCTTAGCAAATCTAAATGGTTGGGAGCACGAGAGAAATACAAATGGGACGACTTCATCAAGTTTTGCCCCAAGCTTGCCAATCAAGTTCATGAAGTACCCAATGCATTGCTGGACGTGTTGGGGACCAACGTATCTTGATTAACATTAGATATATGTAAATATATATATACATATAGCTGCAGGAATTGAAAATTCATATTGTAGACACTTGCATAGTTATAAACAAGAATTGAATATATATATAATATAGCTATTTGAATATATATATATATAGGTTTATGTTTTGTATAGAGTTACATGCATGTGACAACTTCTTAGAACTTCAACTAAGGCAGGGAAGTACAACCATGGACATTTCAAAGCTGATGGCACCACCCACAGTATTCCTTCAGCCATTGCACATGCATTTGAAATGCTGATGCTTCAAAGACAAATGCTCGGGGAGGAGAACGACTGCATCTTTGCCAGGAACTTGGTAAATGATTTGATCGAGATTTGGAACGCGAACATCAAAACTTTGAAAACCGAGTTTTCCAAGAATGTGATTGGAGTTGCTTTGAATGAATTGGAAAACAATCCTGAATCACGGAGTGAGTCGATCCAACGAGCTATGTCTGAGAGAACGCATGCAGTCTTGAAAGAGATGATGGAGGACATGAACACCATCGTGATCTCCAAGACACCTGCTGCTTTGAAGATGCTTGGCTAGACTTAATTTGGATATTTGAACAAATATTTTCTTTATAAACACATGTTCAGTGAAATATTCTATCTGTTGATTTTGAGCCTAATTTTGAAAGTGAAACATTGAAAAGAATTGAACATGATCTATCTTCAAAGTTTGTAGCAACACATACATTTTTTTACATACATACATACATACATACGTACGTACGTACGTACGTACATACATACATACATACATACATACATACGTGCATATATGTGTGTATATATATATGTACAGGTCCGATACAGCACTGTATATATATATAGATATATATATATTACCTTATTCCAATATGTGGTTGCCAGCATTGCTGACAAATCATGTACACATTGTACACACATATATTATGATTATTGAACTGTAGATGCGTGTCTATTTGTGTATATAAATATATATATATATATATGTAACTGTATATGTTGCAAGTTTTCAGTTTCAACCACATAAGGCTACAGACTCAGCGACTTTGCAATCGTGTTGGAATAAAGAGCCATAGCAGCCGTGCACCAGCCCGACACCTTGACAGTGCCCATCCTCAAGTTCAGGCTGTTAAGACCTTCGTTTCCAAATGTGAAGAAAATTACGGAATTGACAAGAGGCTTATCTGTAACTTTGATCAAGTTTGGACAACTATGTATGAACATCAAAAACGAGTTCTTCACAAGCCGCTGGAGCATGCTGGTGAGATGAAGCCTGCCAACAAGCCTTCTATGCAGAAGATGATCGATACCATCCGGAAAGCTTTGATGATTCAATCAGGTGCTGATGCAAGCAATGCCAGCGAATCCAAAGGATATGTTCCTGCACCTGTGATTCTAGATGCCCAGGCCAATGTGAGTCCCATTGAAGGATGGCGCTTTCCAAGGACCACAACCACACTGAGCTGGGCCGATGGTGATCTGGGGGCATCGTGGATCACAATCAAAGAGGGTGCGGCATCAGAGGAATTGGTTCAGAAGTTGAACAAAGAGCTGGAAGGCCTACTGACTATCCACATCCAGGACTCAAAGTCGCACATGTGGAATAGTTCCACGATGCTGCACTACTTACAATTTCTCACGATTCAGCTTCGCATCAAGAGATTGAAGCATGGCTTGACAACATCGTCAAAGGCATTGGTTTTTTGCGACAAAGCTGCTGTGCACGCAACTACAGCTTTTGCTTCACTACGTGCTCAGTGGGAACGTGAGAATGCTGCCATTTTGTGCAATGGCAGCAGTGCAGATTACATCAAAGTCCCTCCCGGATGGGGGGCAGTTGGAGCTCCCAACGACGGCTTCCATCAATTTTATCATCTTCTCAGGCAAAGCTTTCAGAAGGTGTCATCTGGCCAAGCCCGTTTTTTGAAGCTTCGAGCATCATTGGACCAATTGGACTTAGCAGTTGACGGATCTGTGAGATTCACGTTGCTAGACTTAACTATTTTACATATGATTTTTGATGATTTTTGTATATTTGACATTGTGATCAAATTTTATGATATATTTGTATTTATATATATTAATAATTTTCCTTTTGAAAAACAACAGATAGAATATTCCAGTCATCGAACACTCAGGAACGACTTCGAAGCCAGCATCCGCTCTGATGCATTTGCATTGAAATCTTTGAGGGATTACAAAGATGGAAAGTTGGTGCTTCATGCATGGCTCACCCGTGGCCTTGTGACTGCTTCTGACATTGCAAAATGGAGATTTGATGGTGATGAATCCAAGGTGGAAGAATTGATGAAGCACACACCACATGCTATGAATGATCTGCTTTCTTTGGAAGAAGTACCAAATGTTGGTGATGATAAGCAGAACAAGAAGCGTGTGGCTCTGGCTGAGCAAGGACCATTACCTGGTGAATCACTTTGTCGCTGGTGTGTCTTGGATATGGGATCTTCTTCAAGCAGTGCCAAGCCCGTACCATTGCCGGATTGGATGAAGATCCCTTTGGATAGAACCGTTGCTATTTGGACACAAGAAAAAACTGAATGGGACAGAAAGAAGCAAGTTCGTTTTGAGACCAAGGGCACCTATGAGCTGACAAAGAAAACAGAAGCGAAATATCAGGACAATGGTTGTCGATATATGTATATGTTTGTATTCCCAAATGTGTGTTTTGTTTGATTTGCATACATGGCGTTGTGATTATCTATCTATCTAGAATCTATATATATATATAACGTGAGGTAAACATAGTTATATATATATATTTACATATTCATTCATTCAGATAATACAACCAGTTGTTTGCATATTTGTTTTCAAAAAGTTTATGTTTCCCTGTGAGGCTTGGGTCAAGAATGCAGCTTTCCGACGCATTGTTCTCAACAAAACACGTCAATCACAAGTGATCAATCTGCACAATAAGAGTTCGAGATATATCACCAAGGAATGCATTGTGTTGACTGTGGAGATGGCTGATGATCCTGCAGGGCTAAAGGTTCGTGCCGGCAATGGCAAGATCTTCAAGCTTTCTTTGATGGAAGGAATTCAACCCGCCAAGCACATCCCCAAGGAGATTGATGTTGTACCAGGAGACTTCATTATCCTGAGTCCTACATGGTCTTGTGTTGTTAAGTTTATGTTGTGTGCACATGTATTGTATATAGCTGTTCTATTGTGAATATAATCAAAAAACAACAGATAGAATATTCCACAAACTACAGCTGCTTGGTGTATGCCAGCTTTGTTGGCAAACACTGTTGATTATTGAATTAGGTTTGGTGGTTCCCGATTTGTTTGATAATATGTTTATGTATGTGTATATGTGTTAAACTGTTGCTTTTTTTTTTGCATTCTATATGCATATACTGTTCAAATTCAACAGATAGAATACTGAAGGAGCTCAAGAGATCGAGGATGCGATCGCAGATCACAAGGATGCAGAGGTTGATGTGGACGAAGAAGAACAGCTTCGGAATCAACACGAAGGTCAAGATTTTGACTACCATGATGACGACGATCAGAATGAAAACCAGATCCCAAAGGACTTGGATGGCTGGTGTTGGGCATGCTCTGAGTCAGAGTCTGATCTTGAAGAAGGTGATGACAAAACATGCAAAGCATCTAAGGATGAGGTTCAGACAGCAAATCATCATCATGATGGTGGAACTTCGGGGATCCAGCGTATGAGGGTAGCAGAGACGAGGGAGGAATACATCGAGTGCAAAGAAGCTGGTTTACTTTTCAAACCGGCAAATTCGACTCTTGGAGTTCACCCGGCATCACGTACATGGCGTGCTTCGTATTGTGACAGCAAACATTATGGACGGACGTGGGGAACCAATCGATCACCAAAGAAAGCTCTTTTGGAAGTTCTGAAATTGATTTTGGAAGATCACATCAATCTGAACAAAGGAGACAAGATTGCCAAAGGCCAGTTAGCCAGAGTGACAAAAGCCTGGAACGATGCCTGATCAACTAGAGTGACGAAAGCCTGGAACGATGCCTGATTGACTGACACATACAATTCGATCAATTCGATCAAAACGATCCCAATGTTTTTGAGTTGCAGCCAAGCTGTCAGTGTACACAACGTACACGAACATGTACATTACGATAGTTTGATGGGGTTGTTCAGCAATTGGTTCGGCAGATAGAAAATCAAAACAATATGTTGGGATTCAGTTGCATTTTTGGAAAGATAATATTTATATTTGTTTATGCTGTATATACCTAATTGTGTGCAAAGAAATTCCATATATAGCAATGTATGCTGACTGAATATTCTATCTGTTGGATCGCACTGCTGGACGCAGCATGGCTGTCAATCATTTCCGTGTGCGGTCATTGAATTCAAATGTTCAAAACCACTAAAAGGGTGGTCCAATTTGAATTCACAAGTTTGGACAACAAAACTAAAATCCAAAAGAAATAAATCACATAAATATATATATATATAGTCATAAACAGCTGTAATCTTTACCAACGATATATAAATATGTGTGTTTTTACTTATTTCTCTTGAATCACTATATGTAGGTACCAATCAATTTTGGATATGATCATTGAATGAAATTGTCCAAAGAAACTACAAGACAAATGTGGTCAAATTTGGATGCATGAGATTTAGCATCAAGACTGAAACCATTTGAAAAGAATCGGTGAAAAAATGTGTGGCACAGTATGTTTGCTGCCAGCTGTTGGCTTAGTGTCTTTTGTGTAAGTTCTGCTGTCGTGCCAGCGTTGCTGGCTGACAGTGCTTGCTGGTGTGCCAGCATTGCTGGCTGCTAGTTGCTTTCGTTCTGCTGTCGTGCCAGCGTTGCTGGCTGACAGTGCTTTCTGGTGTGCCAGCATTGCTGGCTGCTAGTTGCTTTGGTTCTGCTGTCGTGCCAGCGTTGCTGGCTGACAGTGCTTGCTGGTGTGCCAGCATTGCTGGCTGCTAGTTGCTTTCGGAGGTGGTGCAAAACACACACATACATACATATATACATATATATATATATGTATACATAGACATTGCTGATCGTTAGCATGCATAATATTATGCCAACATGTTTGACTAGATTTCGTGTGTCACACGGCATTGAATGTTGAAGTACTTTGCATGCAGAGGCTCCAACCAGTATGTGTTGGAAATAATTGGGAAACCAAAACATATATATATATATATTGATGTGTTGTTATCATTATTTTATCAGAAATTTGGGAAATCAATATATATATATATATGTTGGTTGTTTTTTCAATACATTTTCCTTTTCACAAACGACCAAAATCGACAGATAGAATATTCCACAAAATCACTACACACATATTTACATATGAGCTGCATACGTGCAATTTACTGCAAAACATATCATCAGCGACCGGTCGCAATGGTGTTTGCAGAAAAATGGCTTCCTACACCGGGAAATCAACGGGAACAGGAGTTGAGAAAGTTGAAAGATAAAAAAACATTCGAGAGCGCCTTAGAAAGAACAAGAAGCTGGCAGAAGCAGATCGTATCCTGCTAAAGAATGCAAATGCTTGGGTTGATGATAGTGCCCAACCACCGGAGACTGCACCTAAACTTGAAGAAGGACATGCTGACAAAACCATTATGGTTATTTTTCAATATCTTATTCCATTGTGTATCTTCATGGGCATGTGCATGATGAATTTGGTTTGACAAAATTATTTCATACATACATACATACATACATGCATGCATGCATGCATACATACGTACGTATATATATACATACATACATACATACATACACATACATACACATACATATACATACATATACATACATATACATACATATACATACATATACATACATATACATACATATACATACATATACATATGGATTCCCTGCAGGAACACAGCAGACTACAAAAGTTGAAGACAATGGCACTACAAACCATGATAAGGCTATAAAAGTCGAAGGCAATGACACTACAAACCATGATGAGGCTACACAAGGTGGGGACAATGACACTACAAAAGTTGAAGACCATGGCGCTACAAAACACGATGCAGAAGCAACTGTCAATACAAATGACAACGACGACGAGCCATATGTGCTTACAAGCGAGGCTGAATCGGAGCAAGGACTGTATTGTTTATTTGTATATGTAAAAAAATGTGGATGATAAGTTGAAACTATTTAGTTTCTACTTATAGTTCACAGCTTCAGAGATGTTGTACATTCCCTGCAGGAGACATGGAGGAAGATGAGACGCCGGCTCCACCTGGTTTCAAAGTCGAGACAGCTGACTTTCCAGGACACAGTTGGTGAATTGTGTTTCTACAAATACGTATATGATATATGTGTATGTATTAGCATATAGTCAAATGAAAGTCAACCATACAGGCGACATTGAACCAAAGCTAGGACTGTATTGTTTATGTATGTATATATATATGATAAGTTAATTATTCGGTTTCTACCTGCAGTTCATAGCTTGAGAGTTGTTCTGCATTCCATGCAGGAGACATGGATGAAGATGCTCCCATTGGTTTCAAAGAGGAGACAGCTGACTTTCCAGGACACAGTTGGTGAATTTTGTTTCTATATATACTTATATGTGAATGTGCTAGTATCTAGTTGTATGAAAGTCATGAATCAATATATATATATATGTAATTTTAGTTTCAACATGGAAGTATGTATATTTTCATATATATATATTGAAATCTTAACCATTGCTTCCAATCATTGATTATTTCTTTTCCATGTAGGAGGCACAGACACATTGTTGCTGAATGATTGAAAAAACATACAAGTTAGAGTTCAAAACGTAACCAGAACATACTGATTCAAACACATGTACATATGCTTATGTTGAGTTGTATTTATATATATTTACATTTATGTATGTGTTTGTGTTTCTGTTTATGTGATATATATATATATATCAATTGTCAAATTGAAGCATTTAGTTCTCACTATGCTACCGTTCATATCTTGCAGGAGATTCCAACGAAACCATTACAGACTTGGACCGGTTGATCAAAGGTAGCCCTACATCTCCCGCTGACAACGGCAAAGAGACGGCAAAGGACATGGTGATGATTCCTCCTGCTGACAACGGCAGTGGGACGGCAACTGAGATGGTTGTGATTGACGTTCCGAAATCACCTGACAATGTGAAACAAAAGGTTCAGAAGAAGGACAAAAAGGTCAAAAAGGACAAGAAGGACAAGAATCAGAAAAAGAATGATCAGAAGAAGAAGGATCAGAAGAAGACCAAGGAGAACAAGGATGACCGCAGAAAGTATCGAGATGTGCGCGACATGCAGTGAAAAAAAAGGATGAACTGACGTGAGGTGGATTTGTTGATCTGGGTCATATGTGAATTCTGTTCAAAAGGCAATTAAAAAAGGGTCCAAAATCAACAGATAGAATATTCCAGTGGATCATCTCCCACACAAACTAATCTTATGTTACAGTATGAGTGTGTTTGATGGTGTGCCAGCTCTGCTGGCTACCATCACTGATTGGAGTCTGGTTGTTGTGTTTCATGTGATGCTCAACTCAATTTGAATAGTTTCTTAACTTTATATTAATTCCATATATATATATATATAACATATTATATATACATATATGTATATATATATATATTTCAAAAATTGAATAAATTCATTGGGTTTTTCTACTAAAAACGATATATCTACGTATAATATATTGATATTTTTGATTAGTTTCTTAGAATATTATTTTTTATATATGTATATTTCAAGTTTGAAGAGTTTCTTTAATTTTCTTTCAAAAAAATGTTTATACATATGATATAATGATATGTTTGCTTAGTTTTCTCAATATATATATATATATATTAAGTTTGAAGAGTTTTCTCGAGTTTTATCATAAAAAAAACAATGTATTTGCATAGGATATGTTCATAATTTTGATGATTTTCTTAAATTTATACATTCCGTATTCTATCTCTTGATTCCCACCTGCAAAGCGAAATCCGTATTCTATCTCTTGACCATATCTTTTTTAATATTCTATCTGCTGGATCCTTACTATATATATATATATATGTTTGTGTATGTATGTATATGTATGTATATATATATATATATTTATATCTGTATGTATGTATATATATATATATAACATTGTACCACTGACCTATTGGTCACACCGTGGGTTTTAGCTCCGGAGCTGCTTTGACACATCCCCATATCATCCGGTATCAAGGGAAAATAACATGGCTTCTTACATTAAGAATGAGTAAGATACGAAATAAACCACTGGGATCAACTGGGTTATAGGTTTGTTATAGTTGGGATAAAACAAATCTAAAATTTGTTTTATCCCAACTAAGATAACTAAGATACCATAATTTCATGGCAACGAAACACGAAGACATTACTCAACCATACTAAACCACCCATGAATCAAGGTTGAAGCAGCAAACATCATCCCATCATGCTCCAGGTAAGCGCACCTTGATCATGATGTTCCGGCCGTTCCAATCAAGTCCTGAGCAGAAATGGCCTGGTAGGGGGACAAAACGCCTCCCCTCGCGTTATATATACAGACAATTCATAAGTTCAGGAGGAAATGATCTGCAAATTGGTGGAATATTGGTGGATTTCCATATCGCTGCGAGTATACTGGAGGGTACTTAGTCAGTTGGGGAGAATCATCTTAATTATGGTTGAGCAATCAAGCAATGAAACCAGAAACCAGTGGCACTAACTCAACGACCCTTCACCAAGATTTACCAGAACATAACTTGCTGTTTTCATGAACCTTTCAGAAGCACCCAACTACAAGGGCTGCTGAGACCCAACTGGACTCATCTGGACTCGAAACATGACAGGATTCCAGAATGGTAGCATTCTATTGTCACATTGTTATTACTTTTGATTTGTTTATTGCTGAAGCTGGCAATTTTGCTATGGCCTGCTATGGCCGTGTTTGTTGAGATTCGAGGGTCACTATATGTCACGATTCGACCGCCCAGAACAAACTGGACATGATGCAGCTATTACCCTCTGGTAATTTAACATAGCTATTGAAAATCACCATTATTAATGGGTAAATCCACTATAAATGGTGATTTTCCATTGCTATGTTAGTTTACCAGAGGGTAGTTGTTTTTTTTTCAATTCTTGTTCCACTGTTTGACTTCCCATTGGTCAACTCATTCAACTCCAATATGAAACACCCTCCAGAAACCATCGTTTCGATTGGGATTTACACAAAACAATGGGCATCTATAGGGAATAGTTCATAGGGGCATGGAAGTTTTCTCGCATGGCAATGGAAAATCCATCCATTTTCTTTATTTTCCCATAGAACAACCTCCATGAATGATGGGTGATATGGTGATTGTTTCTATTTTCCCATAGAAAAACCTCCATGAATGATGGGTGATATGGTGATCGTGTCTATTTTCCCATAGAAAAACTTCCATGAATGATGGGTGATATGGTGATTGTTTCAATTTTCCCATAGAAAAACCTCCATGAATGATGGCATCCATGACATTTCACCGGTTTCTGTTGCCGGTCGGTCCACCGGCCGTTGAAGCGTCCGGTTTCTGGGCTGCCCTGACCCATGAAGCCACCCGTCCGAAACGCAGGCTCCAGACCATAGATGCGCTTGCCTGGCATGGTGAAAGCCTGGGATTGTCCGATTCTATAGGATTCTATAGGATTCTATAGGATTATGTATAGGATTATATATAGTTGTAGATGATGCTATAAGTATATCATAGTATATCATGTAGTATAGATAGGATTGTATAGGATTATATATTCTTGTAGATGATTGTATAAGTATATCCAGGTTTACATAGCTATATACTGTATATTATATATATGATTACATATATGTAGGTATATGAATCAAGGCCTATTAATTCATGGATTGATGATGATTGATGAATGTCCCTGAATCTGGGCAATCTACCCCAAATTTTCACCCTAGCACATATTTGGTGACGGGTCAAAGATCAACGTCACCCACACATCTGATATGTCTCTATGCTGGATATGATCTGAAAACTCTGATCCACGCTCTGCAGTCCATTCTCAGGATGTTCGCAATCAAGCTACCCTCTGGTAATTTAACACAAGTACGGAAAATCAGCATGTTGAAATTATAAATTATGAATTGTCCATATCTCCTCATTAACTTTGATGACTTTCCCATTACACCATTTAACCCACCATGTTTGTTCGGGATTTCCCAACGTCCGCCCTGCTAGGCAACCCCACAGCTGACGATGAAGTTGCGCGCATAGGAGAAGAACTGGAAACCCAATTGATCGGCACCTGAATGGAGTTTTGATCAAGAGGAATCCGGCAGGATTCACCCAATAAATTAAGGAGTTAACTGACAAATGTTAAATGATCAAAAAGTGGATTACCAACACATATTGGACTTTTAACTTGTTGGTTGGGTTTAACCAACAAATATTGGGATTTAAGTGACAAAAATATGGGTTTGACTCGCAAGACAGGGGACCCGGACCCAACCCAGAAACAATCCATGGGTAACCATTGCAAAATGCAAGTGTATTGTTGGGTTTATATTGGGTTGTATAATGCTACAGTATACTGACTTGCTTGGATTTGATATGATTTGATATTTCTATAGTTGTTGATGGATGACTGTGGATAGCGGATCAACATTGCCCATATTCGACCACATATCTCTGTCACATTGAAATCTGAGTAATGTGGTCAAAACACGTTAAAACAATCATAAACCATCCCCCAGTCATCACCATTTTTTTATAGGTGCTATGGTTACCATTCCCATTTTATGGGTGGTAAAAATGACATTGATATTAGTGTAAAATGCACCATTTTCAAAGCCATTTGGGATCTAGTTGGTTATATATCCCAAGAAATATCCCCATCATTATCCCCGTTTGTAGACCCCCCTATTTAACAATCACGGTTTTCATGACATTGTTTTACCCACAATTCGACCAGAGGTCATCCCCACCCATCCTGGATCATCCTGGGATGATCCCAGTCTGGGACCCCTGCTGAGCATGCCCGCAAGGATTTCCTGGCGGCCACGTAACGGTTATGGCACGACTTTTAAAAGATCTCCCAACCAACAGATAGGGCTGAATTTGGGATAATTTTCGTGGAGTATCCTCTGCAAAAGGCATTTTATTTCTTTATAGATCTGCAATAATTGGATATGATCAAAGGAAGTTTAGGGGGAGAAACTTCCGTGTTACGGACTTTTAGAATGTCAGGGAAAGAGTTAGTCAAAGAAAGAGTTAGTGAGGGAAAGAGTTAGCAAAGAAACAGTTAGTCAAAGAAAGAGTTAGTCAAAGGGAAAGAGTTAGTCAAAGAAAGAGTTAGTCAAGAAATAGTTAGTCCAAGAAACAGTTAGTTAGTCAAAGAAAGAGTTAGTCAAAGAAACAGTTAGTCAAAGAAGAGTTAGTCAAGAAAGAGTTAGTCAAGAAAGAGTTAGTTAAAGAAAGAGTTAGTCAAAGAAAGAGTTAGTGAAGAAACAGTTAGTCAGGGAAAGAGTTAGTCAAAGAAAGAGTTAGTGAGGGAAAGAGTTAGTCAGTTAGTCAGAAAGAGTTAGTCAAAGAAAGAGTTAGTCACAGAAAGAGTTAGCAAAGAAAGAGTTCGTCAGGGAAAGAGTTAGTCAAAGAAAGAGTCAAAGAAAGAGTTAGTCAAAGAAACAGTTAGTCAGGGAAAGAGTTAGTCAAAGAAAGAGTTAGTCAGGGAAAGAGTTAGTCAAAGAAAGAGTTAGTCAAACAAAGAGTTAGTCAAAGAAACAGTTAGTCAGGGAAAGAGTTAGTCAAAGAAAGAGTTATTTTGTTTAATTACACTCACTGCTCTGCAATGCCCACTCATCGGTCTGGCCTCTGCTCCCGCCCTGGAAGGATTCATGCTGACTTTTCAACACTGCCTGCTTCTGGAGTTTTGCCTAAAGTTGTATTGGCTCACACTAGCCATGCTTCTGTCTTCAAAGAAACTGTGACAGGAGCTTTGCAGTGTGAGGCTGCCCAAGACGGTCTATGTGACCCCCCCAGACAGTGCTGGGAGGGGGGGACGGGCCCCTAAAACTTGCGGTCAATGCATGACCAGTCAGCATGAAAACGCGTTTCGCTTGCCAATCACAAAAACTTGCAGCCTACGGCAACTCTCATTTTGTTTAATTACACTCACTGCTCTGCAATGCCCACCCATCGGTCTGGCCTCTGCTCCCGCCCTGGAAGGATTCATGCTGACTTTTCAACACTGCCTGCTTCTGGAGTTTTGCCTAAAGTTGTATTGGCTCACACTAGCCATGCTTCTGTCTTCAAAGAAACTGTGACAGGAGCTTTGCAGTGTGAGGCTGCCCAAGACGGTCTATGTGACCCACTCCCACGCCAGTGAACTTTTCAAAGCAGTGTCTGACCTTGAAACGTGTCGCCACAAGCCTCCCCCGTAGTTCCGGGAAGTTGGGAAAGATTTCCAAAGTCACTGCAATAGCTCGCCAGGGACAAGGAACTCTCTGTGGACAAATGGCTAAAGGCATCCTCTACATTCCCTTCGCCCAGAAACCCGTCGCATAAGCAAGGAACATTGCACTGTCTGTCATGGTCAGCTCGCATCTCATGCGCACGGCGCCATACGTGCGCCGTAAACAAAACGCATAGTAAGCTCATGAGGCCAAGAAAAGACCCCCATGCATTGACCGCCCCCATTCCCCTTAAGGTAGCTTCCAAAGAGAAAAAATCACGCTGATTCATGTCAAGTAGCTTTCCACGCAGCCAAGCCTTGAACTTGGCACGTGCCAAAGGCCAGGAGAGAGCAACTTGCATTTCCACTTCGGGCAGAGAAGGCACCGGAGAAGGGCGTGGCAGTTCCAGCAGTGTGCGCCGCAGGGCTTGAAGGACCTGAGTGCGCTCAGACTGCACATCAAGGCTTAGATGTGCCCATAGAGGATTGCTCCATGCCAGGGCGTATTCCATTCGGACCATTTCGAAGGTGATCTGAATCTTCCCTGAAGGCAGAAGTTGCCCCCAAACTTTCAGTGCATCAAAACGAGCAGCGAGTTCAAGGTGCTCTGTAGCAGTCTGTGCAGTGGGCATTCCCAAATTGACTGAGGAGGCTGCTGCTAGCATCTGTTCCTGCAGCTGCGCAGTCAAGCAAGGAATGAGAGTGGTGGAAAAATTGCTTGCAAACCACTCGCGGAGAACTTCATCTCCATCCACTGTCACCAGACCTGAACATCGTTGTGTCTGCAAATCCAAGATATCTATCCCTCGCCAAGCATTTGCAGCAGCTGTGAGACCGTTACTGGTGGCAGCCACCACCATTTCACTCGCACTTGAAGCCACGATGCCAGTGAGGTTCATAGCTTGGCCCGCTGCCATAGAGGTTGTCTCTCCAAGAGACAGGGCCGCACCCGTGAAGGAAGCCAGCTGACTGAGGAGCCCCGAGGATCCACCCAAAGAGGCAAACGCAAGGAAAAAACAGCAAAAGGAGAAACGGCCCATCGCTCTTTTGCGCACCACTTGCCAAAACCATTTAGTCCATGTTTTGGTGCGCAGGACGCCTTTTCCGTAAGACGCCTCTGCCTTTGCCTTTGGCTGTGGTTGGTCTCTCTGGGAAGGCTGGCTCTCCTGCTGCCGTGGTCTCGAGTCGAGACCTCCATTGTAGGTGCGATCCCATTCTGTAATTCTCCATTGCCGCTTTTGGTGTGTGCTGAGGTGCTCTGGCGGGTCCGGCAGCATGTCCCGGAAGACTTTCAGGCGAAAGTCGGGACGGTTGGGATCTTCCACAGAGGCTCCCCGCGCCCTCGCCATTGTAACGGCCCAGCTCAAAGTATTGTTCTATGTGTTGCTGCACCCACTTGACAGTTGGTGCAAGCCGACTAGAATGAACTTGGGCCCGTATGTGCGCTGCAGCCACAACATCCACGTATGTCTGAAAACTGCTTTCACACAACCATCTACCTGCTGCCTGTATGTCTTTCACAGGAATGCCTTTCAAAACAGCACTTGTGGCAAAGCCTGCCCTGGGGGAGTGTGCTGTTAAACTCAAAGACAAGCCATAAAACGCCTCGCACTGCTTGAAGGCATTGTTGTAACAAGAGTAGCTAAAAGGAAAAAGGCGGCATCCCACAGCAGTAGTTGCATGCAGCTGTTTCATCATCGCAGCGGCTAGTGGGGACTTAACGGGACTAAGGATTGCAAACTGTTCCCTCTTCACTTTAGTTGACACCATGGCGCCCAAACGAACTGTCAGAGGACTACTGTTGCCAGGCGGCGCAAACACATGGTCTTGGCGGAGGCTGAGCAGTTCTGAAGGACGTAAGCCCAGCGACTGTTGCACCACTATGCCCATGCCCATCCTGGCACGTTTGGTTGATGCCAGGTACGCCGCGCAAAGCAGGGTGAGCTCATCAGTAAGTGGAGTGGTATGTTTGGTGGGCTCAGCAGCTGCACGACCCTTCAGGGCCTCACGGCATATGATCAGCTTCCCCTTGACATGAGGAAGGAAAAATTCAGTAGCTGCAACAATCATGACATGCTGGGACTTGGTCAGGTCCATTTCAGTGCGGTACTCCATGATCATCAGATCCAGATCCTCTGCAGCCGCCATGGTGACATCATGTTGCCTGTGCAAATATTGTAAAAAGTTCTCAAAGGCCTTGCTGTACTTATCCAAGGTGTCTTTGCTGACTCTGTGCCGCAGATCCGGGTGCAAACGCCTCATGCAACTGCACACCTCTGCGAAAAAACTCATTGCAAGCGGGAAAGTTCATCTGCAGGTTGTTTGGCAGATTCCGTCCAAGGAAGGAACAAGCGTATTTGGGCCGCCAGACACCAAGCCGCTTTCTGGCGAAGCACCCTGTTCAGTGAGAAGGATGGGGACCTGCCTTTAGACATCGCCCCTGCTGTTGGCCGGTTATCCTGCAAGGAGAACACTGCATGGTTGTGAAGTGCTGGCCACCCTGCCAGACGCTGCACCAGTTTGAGAACAGTTCTGGATTCACCAATGGTGATGTGGTCACCATATTTCCATCTGCCATGAGCAACGGGTTTCCACCTGGTCTGGTCCAGGATGCTGTCTGGGAGCATTGTGAAAGGAACTGTGGGCACCAGCGGCTTGTCAGGGTATTTGACGCCCCCGCCGCCATCCAGTCTTGCTATCGACTTTCCGGGAGCTTCCCCCAATTTGAGAACTGTTTCTAGCTCGGATTGGTCAAGCTCTGTGACCACAATTCCAAAACCACCGTGATCAACATGATTGGCTCCCATGGCATCCGTTGCAAACAGCCACGGCAGCAAAGGACTTCCTACCTGGCAAACCATCAAGCTGGTAACTCTTGCCATGGCGCGCACTTCGTCTCTGGCCGACTGCCACCACGCCACAACCATGCCATCGTGTTCTTCCATAAACTTGAAAACACTATGAGGAATGCTCAGCAGCTCTCGCCGCAATAAACTACCAAAAATCCACATGCCTACCAAGGATCTCAGCACGTCTATTGACACGAACTTCTGGCTAGCAAGTCCCATCATAGCGATCTGCAGGAGCGCCATCTTGCGCAAAGGCAGCCTGAACTCAGCTGGCTTGTTGACTACCTCATAGCCGACCACCTTCTCCACTTCGCCAGACTTGTTCTGCTGTGAGACCTTGAAGCCGACCGCCTCAAGGCCTGCAACCGTCTCTGACATGAGCCGGTCACAATGGCAGGAATGATCGCCATCTCTGCTCACAAACACTGTGTCATCCACATGGACATAGGTCGCTGCTTGCCCATGCCTCACTACAAGACTCTGCCCTTTGGACGTGGCTTCGTTGAGCAGGACCACTCCTGGCCGGACTGAATTCTTCCAGCTCGACCATGCTGTGACCCTTGGAGCCGGGAAACTGTTGTGAGAGCTCAAAGCTCCAGTTGGTCCTGTGTGCTTTGCTGACATCTTAAGGATGGTGTTAAACAGCATTTGAGCCACTGCGAAAGAAAGACTTGTTGGGTATGCCTGTAGCCTACGAATGCAAGAGGAATCACCAGGTGCTCGCCCAATTGTCTGCCCGTGGATATGCACAACACTCAACCCAGGGCACCAAACTCCGTCAATCACATCCATTCCTATAAGGTTACCTGACAGTGTAGTTGGCTTTGGTGATACGCCACCGAAAGCACACTGATGAAAATGTACCCTGGTGGCATTGGCCCGCTTCTCAAGCTCAATCACCTCAGGCAAAATCCAAATGGAGGGATACGGCGAAACACCAGGATCTGAAGGGTGCTCCATAAGGTAGCCCCCGCCTCTACCGCAGACTGCATCAGCAATAGCCCAGAAATTGAGCCAAAGCTCATTGGCCTCTTCAAGCCGCTCACGCTCATGGCACCTTAGGTCAGGACGGCCCCACAAAGCCCACCGAAAACGCAATGGACGAGAACTGCCCGGAAGTCTAACATGCCGTGCTCTCGCCACTGTGCTGCAGGGCGGTCGCCCAAGCCACAAATCAATGAGGCCTTCTTCTGCAAGTTGAAGTAGTTTGTGGAATGTTGCAGGAATGCGGAAGTCCCAATTTGGGTCCACAGCCAAATCAACTGAAAGCATGAGCAATTTGAGATCAGCGTGTTCCATCATATTTTCCAGGTGCTCCTGGATGTCTCCGCTTCTTCTCTCTCCAGCAAACATGTGGATGACAACAAAAGTTCTGCAGTCAAACTGTTTCGACCGTCGTACTATGTCACACCATTCATCCACGGTGTAGACAGACATGCCCTTAATCCCAAACCGTCGTTGTTGTTGTCGCTCCACCCAAGCATCATCGTCAATCCAGTGTACCATGTCACTGCTTGGGTCTTCGCCCTCTGCTGTGGCCAGCGGTTCCAATCTAGCATCTTGGTCGGAAACGTCATGGTCATTGCTGGCCAGATGGATCCGTGAAGCATAGTTGAATAGTGTGGAACCTATGTGGTGCATGTTTATACGCATGAGAATGTAGACAGAATGCGAGCCGCCCATTGCCAAACGTAGATACCGTGGTGACACAAAGGTGCAGTCAGGATCAAGGATCTTATTCCGCAAGTCCGGAGGCAGCAGCGGCCAAGCTAATGCAGCTTTGACCGGTGGCCCGGCCTGCCAGTAAGTCATCCATTGGGGAATTCGCACATACGTGAAGGCAGAGTCCTCATCGCATGCCGCTACCTGCATATGGTTGCCTTCCACAAAACATCTTGACAAAGAAGAACCACCCCCCATTCCTAAGTGAGCACGGTTTGTGACATCTTCGAACATGTAGTTGGAAGCCACCTGCATTATCAGTTTACGTTGATGTACCTGGTCTTTCTTGGGCACGGTGGACACCCCTGCAATTGCACGAACATTTTCCAGCAAATCCCATTCCCAGAGGTGCTGCACGTCTTCGCGTGCAAGATACTTGAGGTACTCTTCTAAGCTTCCTCCAACAAACCCATAATGCTCCTCAGTTTCACGGAAGATGGCTTCACTCTTTCCTTCACGGCAAACTACATGTTCCTCTGCAGAATAGTAGATCGCATCATCATGAGGCAGCGCGGCTAACATGTCAATTTGTCTATCATCCACTGGTTCCACAATTTTGTCGGCCTGCAAAGGGACTTGTCTGACACCCTGGGACCGGACATACCCGTCTGCTCCGATGGGAGACTTCAAAAGGGCAGCTGTTGCTTCACGGACGCCTGTCAGGCCAAGACCCCGGCGTGCCCTCGCTGCATCAACCGCACGCACACGCAGAGATTGAAGAGCAAGTGACCTAGCAGCTGTAACCTTCATCCGACATCCGGCAGCAGCTTCAGGTGAAGTCAGATGGCCAACATGGCCAGTGCTCAGAGTGTTGATCTCACGCACCAAACCACACAAAAGGCGGTGAACTTGAAGCCGTTTCTTTTGGCGCTCCCGCAATCTGCAAGATTTGAGGCGCTTCCAAACAACAGTCTCTGGCAAAGGCAGTGGAAGTAAAGGCCAAAGGTGTTTGGCCTGCGCAAATTCATCCACCGACGGCAACGAGGCGCCAGACGGTGGCAGTTCCCACTCATGCAGCAGGCGTTCTGGAGCCGGTAGTGGGAAGCCCGACTCCCCGCCGTCAGGGCCTCAGCCCTGCGTGGCTGCATTTGCGCCCTTTCTGCCCCGACCACCGCCGGAGCCCTTTCCGCCACCAGATCCACGGCCACCCTTTCTGTTTCTGAGATCTCCCTTTCCATTGCCGGCATCAAACTTGCTGGCTTTGGCTCCACGCTCTTGTCTCTGGTATTCAACCTTGGAGTGCAAGTTGGCATCATCCAGCAACCATTTCGGAGCTATGTCTGAGTTGGTGCCAGGAGCTCGTACACCAAGAATGCGGTTGGCGCCCGTCTTGTCCTTGGTGCGCCGCAAATAGATGAAAGCTCCAAGCTTGCGCAACTGAATCTCCAAGGTGTCTGAAGTGGCAAGTTTGTGCATCAGCATGCCCTCAGTGGTGCAGTTGGCTAGCTCAAAATCAATGACGGTCGCTGCAACGTATAGGTCCTGATATTGCGGTGATGCCTTTTGTTCCAGGCCGGGGTGTTGTTCATTGATCCACTGTCTGACTGACGACACCCCTTCTGACCTGATGTTCCTGTAGATCTCCGGGCCAGCTCGCTGCAAGTCTGCAGGCAATTTTAAGTGCCATGCCATCTGCTCTGGATTTGCAACCTGATCACCTGCAGCAACTCGCAAAAGGGAACCGCCCGAGCCATGCATAGGGCCACCTACTGTTTCCAGCGTTGCTAACTGTTTCTTCAGTTCTTCCACCCTCGGCGGGCTCAGAGTGGCAGACCCTATGTAGCCGTGGCTTTCTAAAAGCACTTTCACATCATCTTCAAGACCATACAAATCCATCTCATTCTTGACTGCTTGCCAAAACAGCTGACCCCAAGTGGGGACTGTGCTTGCCAAACCATATGATTTCTCCAAGGCTGTGCGCAACCTAGACGCTTGGAGCTGCACTCTGCTCTGACCCGCCCCCAAAGAAAATGGGGCATACACATTCTCTGGCTGTGCTACATGCGGTGCTACGGCGCTGGCGTGTGCTTGTGCTGGTGTGTGTGAATGACAAGGACGTTTCACTCCCTCAGCAGCAATTGGCCCAATCTTCAACCCTGACACTAGTTGCACCTCCAAACGGTCACCCACTATTGCAGTAATCGCACCTGCCTGACCTTGAAGGGGCCCAGTTGGACCTGCACCAGTCAGCTCGACCGCATCGCCCAGCTGCCATGCGCCTGTGGTCGGCGCAGCTGCGCCAGCACTCATACCTGGCAGAGGTGGAGTTCCAGCTGGCATTGTTTCCAAACCCAAGGAGCCTGTATCGGCTTGTTGCTGAAATTGATTACCAGAAATAGTGGTTGATTCCTGGGAATAGAAATTGCTTCTACGCGATAAGCACCTTGGGGCGCTGACTGCAAACCGATTCGTTCTCGTAAGAGAAACCATGCATCGACGATACAGTAGGTATAGACCCAAGACCAGCAGGAAAACCCCCAAAGAAAGGATGTAAAACCGCCAGCGCCCAGATAGCACCCACTGATCAGTGCAGCAAAGAAAAAGACCAGCCAGGAGAATCCACCAATGCAAATGCATGATCAAGCCATTTTTGTTGTTTTCATTCGGGACCATGACATCAGAAAGTAAGTGTGCAAACTCATGCGCTACTAGATCATTCCAACTTTCCTCTGAAGACGTCATGAGGGGAAATGAGTCAGCCGCGGCTGTCCTACTAACTGCTGCTGTGTACAGATTCCAGGTGAGGTCACATTTCGCTTGCATGGGTAATGCAATCACATCTTGTTCATGAAGAAGCCACTGAATCAACGGCTGGATCGCTCGACCCAGTCCTACGCGTTGTGCAGAGAGATTTCCACTTGCCCCAGCATCACGCGCACGATTTCGCACTAGCAGCAGTACTTCACTGAGACTGTCCATGTCTCGTACATCGGTAACCCCAGCTTCCAGGAAAGACGCGGCAGCATCGCCCAACGCTTGTTGGGATAAACGGTTCATTGCCAAACAACCCGCAAAAATGGCCTCTCAAGGGGATAAAGTCATCTTAGCTTGATCCCCTAAAACTTGCGGTCAATGCATGACCAGTCAGCATGAAAACGCGTTTCGCTTGCCAATCACAAAAACTTGCAGCCTACGGCAACTCTCAGTGAGGGAAAGAGTTAGCAAAGAAACAGTTAGTCAAAGAAAGAGTTAGTCAAAGAAACAGTTAGTCAGGGAAAGAGTTAGTCAAAGAAAGAGTTAGTCAAAGAAAGAGTTAGTCAAAGAAACAGTTAGTCAGGGAAAGAGTCAAAGAAGTCAAGTCAGGGAAAGAGTTAGTAGTGAGGGAAAGAGTTAGTCAAAGAAAGAGTTAGTGAGGGAAAGAGTTAGTCAAAGAAAGAGTTAGTCAAACAAAGAGTTAGTCAAAGAAACAGTTAGTCAGGGAAAGAGTTAGTCAGAGAAAGAGTTAGTGAGGGAAAGAGTTAGCAAAGAAACAGTTAGTCAGGGAAAGAGTTAGTCAAAGAAAGAGTTAAAACTCTAGGATCGTTCCCTCACTGTAAATGGCATTGCAAGTGGTGCTGGTGGAGGAGTTGCCGATGGAGTTTTGAAGGAAGTCTCGCACGAAATGCGTTTTTGAGAGATAGCAGATGCACGAAACCCTATGTTTTTCCATACAAAGTGCGTCCACGAACCTCGATGATCTACCTCTGCGGTGCGACGGGTGCGAGACGGTCTCGTGTGTGGTCGGATCATGGGCGGATCATGGGCGGATCATGCTCGGATCGGTTCCGCATTGTAAATGGGGTTTCAACTGTGTTTCGTGCATGTGCGGTCGACAGAATTCCATTGTGATTTGCAACTGTAGGATCGTTCCCGCAATGTAAATGGGATTGCAAGTGGTGCTGGTGGATGAGTTGCCGATGGAATTCCATTGTGATTTGCAACTCTAGGATCGTTCCCTCACTGTAAATGGGATTGCAAGTGGTGCTGGTGGATGAGTTGCCGATGGAGTTTTGGAGGAAGTCTCGCACGAAATGCGTTTTTGAGAGATAGCAGATGCACGAAACCCGAAATGTTTTCCATACAAAGTGCGTCCCCGAACCTCGATGATCTACCTCTGCGGTGCGACGGGTGCGAGACGGTCTCGTGTGTGGTCGGGATCATCCGGATCGGATCATCCTCGGGATCATGGGGTTTCGTTTCGTCTATGCGTCGATTCATTGTGATTTGCAACGGATCGGTTCCGCATTGTAAATGGGGTTTCAACTGTGTTTCGTCATGTGCGGTCGACAGAATTCCATTGTGATTTGCAACTGTAGGATCGTTCCCGCAATGTAAATGGGATTGCAAGTGGTGCTGGTGGATGAGTTGCCGATGGAGTTTTGGAGGAAGTCTCGCACGAAATGCGTTTTTGAGAGATAGCAGATGCACGAAACCCTATGTTTTCCATACAAAGTGCGTCCCCGAACCTCGATGATCTACCTCTGCGGTGCGACGGGTGCGAGACGGTCTCGTGTGTGGTCGGATCATGCTCGGATCATGGTCGGATCGGTCTCGGATCGGTTCCGCATTGTAAATGGGGTTTCAACTGTGTTTCGTCTATGTGCGGTCGACAGAATTCCATTGTGAATTGCAACTGTAGGATCGTTCCCGCAATGTAAATGGGATTGCAAGTGGCGCTGGTGGATGAGTTGCCGATGGAATTCCATTGTGATTTGCAACTCTAGGATCGTTCCCTCACTGTACATGGGATTGCAAGTGGTGCTGGTGGATGAGTTGCCGATGGAATTCCATTGTGATTTGCAAGTCTAGGATCGTTCCCTCCCTGTAAATGGTTGCGTCAAGGTTCCTTCGTGCTGTGGCTGCATTGGTAATACTATTGTCTTTTGCAGCTGGACTTCGTAAATCGTATTGGAGTGGCTGCATGAAGGCTGCCACAGCGATTTGTTGGCAGATTTTCTTCATTTTGGCGCTAGTGAATTTCCTTCTAAAAATTCTTTTAAAAAGTGCTTCAAAATCGTCTTTTTTTCGCTCTGGCGTCGAGATCTGGTTTTGGAGCTACAATTTCCGACGCCGTTGTGCGTAGTTCTATTGTGTTTTGCAACTCAGTCTCTGCAGATCGCATTGTAATGGCTGCGTCAAGGTTGCTTCGTGCTGTGGCTGCATTCGTAATACGATTGTCTTTTGCAGCTCGACTTCGTAAATCGTATTGGAGTGGCTGCATGAAGGCTGCGACAGTGATTTGTCAGCAGATTTTCTCCATTTTGGCGCTAGTGATTTTCCTTCTAAAAATTCTTTTAAAAAGTGCTTCAAAATCGTCTTTTTTTCGCTGTGGCGTCGAGATCCGATTTTGGAGCTACAATTTCCGACGCCGTTGCGCGTAGTTCTATTGTGTTTTGCAACTCAGTCTCTGCAGATCGCATTGTAATGGCTGCGTCAAGGTTGCTTCTTGCCACGGCTGCATGCGTAATACTATTGTCTTTTGCAGTTGGACTTCGTAAATCGTATTGGAGTGGCTGCATGAAGGCTGCGACATTGATTTGTCAGCAGATTTTCTCCATTTTGGCGCCAGTGAGTTTCTTTTTAAACATTCTTTTAAAAAGTGCTTCAAAATCGTCTTTTTTTTCGCTCTGGCGTCGAGATCCGGTTTTGGAGCTACAATTTCCGACGCCGTTGTGCGTAGTTCTATTGTGTTTTGCAACTCAGTCTCTGCAGATCGCATTGTAATGGCTGCGTCAAGGTTGCTTGGTGCCGCGGCTGCATGCGCAATACTATATTCTTTTGCAACTGGACTTCGTAAATCGTATTGGAGTAGGTGCATCAAGGGTTCGACAGTGATTAGTAGTAGTGCTGGGAATTGATTAATGAAAGCTTAATAGATGACATATGAGAAGGGACGAAATGAGAAGAGATGAGCTGGGATAAGGTGAGAAGAGCTCAGATGAGATGAACTGTGGAGTGTGAAGAGTGTAGTGTGAAATGTGGAGCGTGAAGAGTGCAGTGTGAAGTGTGAAGTGTGAAGTTTGGAGTGTGAAGGAAGCAGTGAGAAGTGAGAAGTGTGAAGTGTGGACTGTGAAGTGTGGAGTGTGAAGTTTGGAGTGCAAAGAGTGCAGTGTGAAGTGTGGAGTGTGAAGAGTGCAGTGTGAAGTGTACAGTGTGAAGGAAACAGTGGGAAGTGAGAAGTGTGAAGTGTGGAGTGTGAAGTTTAAGTTTGGAGTGCGAAGAGTGAGTGTGAAGTGTGAAGTGTGAGGTTTGGAGTGTGAAGGCAGCAGTGAGAAGTGAGAAGTGTGGAGTGTGAAGTGCGAAGTGAGAAGTTTGGAGTGTGAAGGAAGCAGTGAGAAGTGTGAAGTGCGAAGTGAGAAGTGTGAAGTGTGAAGTTTGGAGTGTGAAGTTTGGAGTGGGAAGGAAGCAGTGAGAAGTGAGAAGTGTGAAGTGTGGACTGTGAAGTGTGGAGTGTGAAGTGCGAAGTGAGAAGTGTGAAGTTTGGAGTGTGAAGGAAGCAGTGAGAAGTGAGAAGTGTGAAGTGAGAAGTGTGAAGTGTGGACTGTGAAGTGTGAAGTGTGAGTGAAGTGTGGAGTGCGAAGTGCGAAGTGAGAAGTGTGAAGTGTGAGTTTTGGAGTGTGAAGTTTGGAGTGGGAAGGAAGCAGTGAGAAGTGAGAAGTGTGAAGTGTGGACTGTGAAGTGTGGAGTGTGAAGTGCGAAGTGAGAAGGGTGAAGTTTGGAGTGTGAAGGAAGCAGTGAGAAGTGAGAAGTGTGAAGTGAGAAGTGTGAAGTGTGGACTGTGAAGTGTGGAGTGCGAAGTGCGAAGTGAGAAGTGTGAAGTGTGAAGTGTGAAGTTTGGAGTGTGAAGGAAGCAGTGAGAAGTGAGAAGTGTGAAATGTGGAGTGTGAAGTGTGAAGTTTGGAGTGTGAAGGAAGCAGTGAGAAGTGAGAAGTGTGAAATGTGGAGTGTGAAGTGTGAAGTGTGAAGTGCGAAGTGAGAAGTGTGCACTGTGAAGTGTGAAGTGTGAAGTGTGAAGTGTGGACTGTGAAGTGTGAAGTGTGCAGTGTGAAGTGTGAAGTGTGAAGTGTGAGGTTTGGAGTGTGAAGGAAGCAGTGAGAAGTGAGAAGTGTGGAGTGTGAAGTGTGGAGTGTGAAGTTTGAAGTTTGGAGTGCGAAGAGTGCAGTGTGCAGTGTGAGGTGTGGAGCGTCGAGGGAAGGACACGGTCGGGACAGGGTGTCTTTGAACTATAGGTCATTTATGTTTGGGAAACTTCCGCCGCCGGCTTGCCCGGGTCTATGTTAGATTGATAGATAGATAGATAGATGGATAGATAGATAGATAGATAGATAGCTAGGTAGATAGATAGATATATATATATATATATGATACAATTATAGGTAATTGTTACCAATCTTGTGGCCAGGTCAAAATCCCTGACATCCACCAAATGCACCAAAAAAACATCAAAATGTTCACCAACCTGACAATCCCAGACGGTCCTCTCGCACGGGTAAGCTCTTGAAACTATCAGAAGATGGAAAGGGAACCTTCGGTCGTTGTGGATGGCGAAGGCTCGTGGATTTCGCTTTGAAAATGCTTTCGGTAGCTTCAACGATTCAACCCATCCACACCATCCAGTTCGTGATGAATCACTGGAGTCACCCGCCAGTTCGGATCAGTTCTGATGAATCCTGGAAGTTGAAATAATCGCCGTTACCCAAGTTGTCGGGAGCCTTTGAAAGACAAGTCTTTCGGGGGGAAAACAACTCTCCCTGTTCAGCAAAGTCACAGAGTCATTCCCGGGCTAAGGCAGAAAAGATTTGAAGACCGCTGGAAACAGCTGAACCAAAGTTCCTGTTTCAATAGGCATTTATCATGGCTTTAGTATGCTTTGGTAATTGTGGCCATAAGTTCCAGATTCAAATGTCACTTCTTCCAGATTCCCCACTGGATGTCTCATGTTGTTCCAGATCTGTTCCATCTTCATCCAGGAGGCGTGAAGGTAAAAACCAATGTTTGCCTTGTGAATCCTCAGTAGCAGCGGAAGTAGATGAAGAACTCCTCTGTTATGTTCAGCACCGCACCCCAACAAAACACTTGTGAACAACAAATGTGGTAAACAAACTCCATGACGTCTATAGAGTCTAGTGAAGCATCCCATCATATCCAATCAAACACATGCAATGTTCATCTCCAACAAGCAGAAGGTGATGCTAGAAAATCATCTCATCACCATGTCTTGGTGCAAAAAAGGCCCCCAAGACATCGAACTCCCAGTGACAGTGGATTTCCCTATCGAAAACAAACACCGACTCGGCAAATCTAGTCGTGGTCATGGACACATATATATATATGTAGTATACATATATATATATACATACAATCATACATATATAATATATATATATATATGTCGTATATATACATATATTATACACATATACATACATGTACCCCATTATAATACCCCAGATCTGGTGGTTCAAGCAGTTACAGTCAAATCTCTATTTACTTGCTAAGCCCTATCGTCTTCATATCCCATTCAGAGAATTGTTTAACCCTTCTCTGAGGCGTAGGCTTGCGCGCAATGAATGTTGGCGTCATGAGCATGTGATAGTCCTGTCGCCACCCGACACTGGACTGGATGGCTGTTTGGACCCAATGCCGGTCATGTTCAGGATCAATATAGATTGGTATAATCCCATCCCCCGGTCATTTTTGAAAAACCATGGTGAATGATCCAGAATGCTTCTTATTTTACAGCTGTTTTTCATCTTGAGCCATGCTCATGTTGGCAAAATCATCACGTCTGATGCTACTGGTGATGTTGCCATGCCAAAGCCATCTGAGTCACAATGAAAAGTCCACCAAAAAAATCGTTGATTTTACCATCAACACCTCCATTTACGTTCGGGATTTTTCCAGCCTGCCATGGTTTGATGAAACCGGAGGGTAACTCAAGTTTTCACATGGACCTGCCGTTCTACATCCAAGTTGTGAGTTGTGAGTCCCCCGGCTTCAGTGGCTTAGTAGAACCATGTAGAAACCCCTATGGGGATTCAACCAACCCCATTCAGAGCTGGTTCTTCATAAGCCCAGCTCATGAGCCCAAACCATAAGCCCAGGTCATAAGGTCTTATTATCCAATAGTCAATGATAATAAGACCTTACTATATACCTTATTGGTTCAGTTATAGGTCTTATTATCCACCGGATCATCTTATTGTCATTGACTATCTGACCATATCTGAACTAATGGGATCCAATGCACTGCTCCTGAACCCAGATGAGATCCGACTCGTGCAAGTGTGGCACCGAGGACGTTGCCTGGTGCTAGGCTGGTGGCTGGCCCCCTTGATACGAAGCGCCAAGGAAAACCATGGGATGATTCATATCATGAGAAATGATGACAGACCTGACCTAACCAACTTACTTTTGGTTATTAAAATATATAATGGGGCCCAAAACAATGGTGGACAAACTGGCCAAATCGCAATTCTTCATGGCGAGACTGATAAACCATGGGATTTGGAGACGGTGCAATCAAATCCTACTGCTGGGCTCACAAGAATGTAAGATCTATCCGATCATATACTGGTTGGTGGTTGAGCCACCCCTCTGGAAAATATGAAAGTCAGTTGGAATTATGACATTCCCAAAAGATGGAAATTCATTAATTAAACATGTTCCAAACCACCAACCAGTATATCATATGAAGTTGGTGACTCCCTCGAAATTGATCGACATGGTATGAACATACGCGACAAACACCGAACACCACCACCACATACCACGGTATCCGCAGGTTAGTTTTGTAGCTGCTTTCCCTGCGACACTGGAAATTTGAATGCTATCAGCATCACAGAGGGCTGTTTCCAAGATTGGAAAACACAATCCCATGGTTGATCATTTTCCCCACTAAAACGGCCATATTGGTAAATTCATGTAAATTCCCCATTTCTGGGCCCGTTTGGTGGGTAAAGTTGCGAAACCGACATCCCATGTTGATGTAGATCACATTCTCTTTTTGAAACCTGCCATAGAGTATGGGTACGTGTACTGGTACAGCCCCAGTTTCAAGACCCGGGGCCCAAAACCCTCAGCTCTCTTCTGCTGAGACGCGTAGATGTTGTTGATGTGTTGGTAAGCTGCCCATCCCTGTTCGTTGAACAGCCTTGGAGGATGAAGACATATCGTAACTTACCCTCTGGTACTTTAATCGCTTTAACACTTTGCTATGGAAAGTCACCAGTGTTAATAGGTATAAAAATATATAAAAATAATATATAACTGGGTCATTTAAACCAATTAAAGTATGAAACAGCATGAAACAAACAACTTTTGGATTTGGGAGGAACCAAACCCGCTGGTAGTTTCAGCCTATCTCAAACGTATTCCAATGACGCATCATGTTTTGTTTAGCTCTGGATGGATAGTGTTGAAGGCACACGATTTTCAAAACACTCAATCTGATTCTGGTTGGTGGTTGACCTACCTCTCTGAAAAATATGAAAGTCAGTTGGGATGATTCTTCCATATATTATGGAAAAAAAACATCATGTTCCAAACCACCAACCAGTGATATAATAGGATCCTCAAGTCGCCGGCAGAATCCCAACGTAAACCAACATAAACCAACTGATAAATGATACTTGACAGCATCAACCTGCGATATGAAGAGAAGAGGATCCACGACCCCCCAACGAAGTGTTGAAAACTGTCATTCCATTGTACTTGATTGTTGGATTCCCATAGTTTGTGATGATATTCCAATCTGTTGGAGAAATTTGGATAGTATAACTATATCGCAATCAACAAGTGTTTTGAACAGTGCTCTATTGCCTAGTGCATATTTTTTACAAAACAAGTGCACTCTTGGAAAGTGCCCGCATATTGCTGCAGGTCAAAAACCTGTCACCCTGATCAAATGGCCAGTGAACACCGAATTGACGCATGCTCTGATATCTTGATTCCAATCACTTTGGGCAGACCAATGGCTCCAAAGCCCCACTTGTCCCATAAGATGTCAGCCCTTCTAAGCCCATTGATCTCTTCAGAAAGCAATAAACAAATCGGGATGTCAGCATCCTGCTAGGTACAGAAGTCCGTATATAGCCCAAACATGACCTAAATTAGGTCGTAAGAATCCAAGAATAACAATGTCAACATGTCATTCAATTGGACAACGATGAAGTTTTGAGCCATAGCCATTGCTAAACAGAAAGGGCGTTGCCACACATCATGGGCCTGTGATCAAACTTGAGAGCCCCCAAGAAAATGGATGGTTATATCAACAAGTTGAACGAACATTGCTATTACAAAAATTGAAGAAGTGCTACTGAAATGTCTGGTATAATCTCTGGATTAATATGGCAGTGTGTCAAAACCTTGTACCCCTGGTGAACATCAAAATAGCTGGTAAATGGATGTTCATCCCACTAAAAATGGTATTAATAGGTATTGATCCATAGCCATATCTGGTATATTGTATAAAGAAGCAACATATGTCTGATGGCCCAACGCCGGGATCCAAGGGGCTGGGTCTTCACGGACTGAAAGGTCTGCATGCTATCGTGAAAGACCTAAAGGGCGGCCGCGATTTTCGTGACTCAAAAAAATGGTTTAAACATGTTTAAACCATCTGGTTGGTTGTGCAATGCCCATCTTATTAATTCTTATTATACGGTTAATGATTGTTAATAATAATCTGGTTGGTGGTTTTAACCCATCTTGAAAAATATGAGTTCGTCAATGGGAAGGATGACATCCCATATATGAAATGGAAAAAAAATGTTTGAGACCACCAACCAGCCATGGTTGAAACCGTCAAAACAGGGGATTTCACTAAAGGATTGGGTAACTCATCAAACATATGGATAGTTTACACCACTAAACCAATAAACGTGGTCAACGCAAATGAGATCTAGGTAAATTTCAGAATCTACTAGCCGCATCTAGCCGCCAATGACACAGGACTTGTGGAACTGATTGATGTCATCAGCCATTGACCTCCTGTTTTCTTGGATCTACTCATTCCATAGGTCATCCCACTAAACCATGGAAACAACACGGAACAATGTTTTTCTTTAAAAAAAACATGCAAAACGCAGGAAATGCAATCTTGACTGCCCGGCACGCAGTGGGTGTCGAAGCGAATTACATGACATAGGAAACCTTGATGAACAAAAACAACATGTCATAAGTAATCAGCCAGCCAGAAACTGGGCGGCCAAGAACATACCAATTTCGGAACCCGTTAGAAACCCGTTGGAAACCTCATGACTTAGGACTTGTGGAGGGCTTTGGTCCTGAGTCACTAGCCCCCAGTACAATTCCCCTCTCTTGGATGGTTCCTCATGTTTAATCAGGCTATCAATCATCCACACATGTAAGAATAATATACTCAAATTACACTCCAGTAAATTATATAACATAGACCTGCCAGATAGGGGGTTGCAAGATTAGTTTCCACGAAGAATGGGTTATTTTCAGGGTCTATGTTAATTTACCAGAGGGTATTAAGTTCCATTAATACATCTGCATACAATGAATTCTGTATGTTACATTAATACACCTGCATATGTATTGTGTTACATTGATACATCAACCATATCAAAAAAGGATCATGATACAGTAATACATATAATATCATTAACATATATTAATCCCATAATGTGGGTAAATCAATAATAAACCATCCCCCAAATCACCATTTTTATAGGTGGTATGGTTACCATTCCCAAATGGGTGGTTTATGACATTGTTTTACCCACATTATTAATGTTAATGATTGCCTTATAGATGTTTTATAGATATTTAAAGACGATTTATAGATGATGTATAAATGATTTATAGATGATGTATAAATGATTTATAGATCATCTATAAATTATCTATAATATGTTCATGATGCATTTAACATCTTTAAGCCCCGTATCAACAGCATCAATCCCACTGGCTGCCACTTCTCGCCAATGGCTGCCCCACGGGCCAAAGAAGATCGCGGCAGAATACCAAGAAGTCCTCGAATTCCTGCAGCGGAACGTGGCATCTATGGTTAATCTATGGTTAATCTATGGTTGATCTATGGTTGATCTATGGTTGACCTATGGTCTAGATCGACCATAGATCAACCATAGATCGACGATAGATCAACCATAGATCAACCATAGATCAACCATAGATCAACCGTAGATTATCCGTAGATTAGCCATATATCAACCATAAATCAACCATAGATTAAGCATAGATTAAGCATAGATTAACCATAGATCAACCATAGATCAACCATAGATCGACCATAGATCGACCATAGATCAACCATAGATTAAGCATAGATTAAGCATAGATTAACCATAGATCAACCATAGATCGACCATAGATCGACCATAGATCGACCATAGATCAACCATAGATCAACCATAGATCAACCATAGATCGACCATAGATCAACCATAGATCGACCATAGATCAACCATAGATCAACCATAGATCAACCCTAGATCAACCGTAGATTATCCGTAGATTGGCCATATATCAACCATAGATCAACCATAGATTAAGCATAGATCAACCATAGATCGACCATAGATCAACCATAGATCAACCGTAGATTATCCGTAGATTGGCCATATATCAACCATAGATCAACCATAGATTAAGCATTGGTTGATCTATGGTTCATCTATGGTTAAGCTATGATTAATCCATGGTTGATCTATGGTTCATGGTGATTAATGATATTTAATGGTGATCATCTATGGTTAAGAATGGAGAAATCTATGGTTAATCTATGGTTAATGATGAGAAAACCTGGTGTGGGCTGGCTTGCCATACCATACGCACCAATTACCTGTTGGTTGTTGAGGCCGGGGAAGCTCTACTGTATGAATTGACCAACAAGAAAAGGACATCTGTGGTGTGGGATACTGGAGATGGAATTCTCCACGCGCCCATATCAGAACCACCCACGTGCTCACGCTGTTGTTGATCTCGATATATGCATATATAATATATATATATATTATGTGCGTGTATGATATATATATATATATATGTTTGGATGCGCCAATCAAGCACGTGTCTGTACATTTGTTTTACACATCTGATACTGCAAGAGTCTACAACAGCACGGAGTCAAAGTGCAAACACACATCGAAGGCGGTTGCTTCATACATCACCACGTGCGTACGATGTTTAAAAACAAAACACATGTGGGAATGGGTCAAAATTGAAGACCTGGGGGACCACAGATTTTAGTCTATTCTTAGTATTAACCATCTAACTATTGGGGTACCCAATTTTGACTCATACCCATGTAAATACACTATCTTGACGGCATGTGTTGCCTAAGCGCTCAATGAGTCACGGCATCTGATGTCACATGGCTCCACCAGCACGGTTCATCTACAGCTGATCCAATTGATCCGGGAATCCAGCGTTACATTTTCCATGTCCTTGGGATTATATAACAATCTATGGTTAATTTATGGTTAATCTGTGGTTAATCTATGGTTAATCTATGGCTAATCTATGGTTAATCTATGGCTAATCTATGGTTAATCTATGGTTAATCTATGGTTAATCTATGGTTAATCTATGGTTAATTTATGGTTAATCTATGGTTAATCTAATTCTAATCGATTAATCGACAATCAACATGAATTGACACTTCGACATAAATGACATAATTCCACACTATCCCTGATC
Organism: Cladocopium goreaui; assembly: GCA_947184155.2. Taxonomy (NCBI): domain Eukaryota; class Dinophyceae; order Suessiales; family Symbiodiniaceae; genus Cladocopium; species Cladocopium goreaui. The sequence continues at coordinate 327,309 of CAMXCT020006817.1, forward strand.
CAAGATGATCCAAATCCTTCCTGGGAAGCTACTTCCGGTAAACTCACATCGTTATGGAAAATGGACAATCATAGATGATGTACCTATGGAAATCGTGTTTTTTCCATGTTTTTGTTCAGCTACCCTCTGGTAAACTAACATAACTATGGAAAATCACCATTTTTGATGGGTAAATCCACTATAAATAGTGGATCTTTCCATAGTTATGTTAGTCATTACCAGAGGGTATGTATAGTACCATCTTCGGTGCCTTTTTTTTCCGCGCCTTTCTCGGTGGCCACACTGGGATCATGTCATTGGCCGCCTCGGTGATTTCTACCGGGTAGATGTAATGGGAATGGGATGGAAATCGACTTGGAAATTACCCTCTGGTTATGACTAACATAGCCATGGGACATGACCCATTTATAGATGGTTTACCTATTAAAAATAGTGATTTTCCATGGCTATGTTAAATAACCAGAGGGTAAATGAAAGGGGATTTCACATGAATCACAGTGTTTTCATGGGAATTTTGATGGGGATTTTAGGGTGATTTCATGGTAATTTGATGGGGATATAGCTAATGCTAATGAACTTAATATGATACTTGGGTCTGAACATGCAAAATATCTTCAAATATCTTCAAATGGTGGTTTATTGGCGGTTCCACTATGTTTCAATGAGGAACATCTGATAAACCATGGGAGCACAATTTCATCTGCTGTGAATATATCCAGTGTGAGCCCATTAAATCCCGTATAACACCCACTTCATTTATCAAGGGATATGTGTGTTTGTCCGGAAAATATGGGAGATATACACCCACAAATTCAAATTGAGGCAATATTCAATGGGAAGAAGACGGTTGTAGAGTTTTGACCGTCATATTGCATGGAAAGATATGGAAACTCTCGCTTATATAAACCAACGAGGGTTTCATCCTATGCCGGTGGATTCATTTGAGTGGATTTCACCTGTGGCCAGGTTGATACTCTGGTAATTTGACACGTTCTATAACGTTCTATAAAAATCACCATGTTCAATACGTAAATCATTGAACTAAATGGACCGTCTATATCATAGCCACAGCAAGCTGTTAAGAAAAAACGGATGGTACATATGATTTGGATTGATTTAGTGGATCATATCCCTATTCGTCAACGAATACAATATGATATATCCCTCCCTGCTAACTACAGAGTGTGCAAACAACAGCCAAGACATGACATGGCAGGGTCACATCCTCTTGATTGTTACTTGACCTTCTCCGTCGTTGCTGAGAACAGTGATTAGCTGTTGGCTGTATCCACATTATTTGTTCAACTCAACTCCTTTCTCTGTTGCTTGAAGCCGAAATTCTTGGTGGTTTCGAGTTTCGAGTACGATCGGGTTATGACTAACATAGCCATGGAAAATCGCCCATTTATAGATGGTTTACCTATAAAAAATGGTTGTTTTGGATGGCTATGTTAGTCATAACCAGAGGGTATCTGTTGAGGAAATGAATCTGTTGCTGTTTCCAATCCCCGATGGTGCGGATTTAAGAAACTCCCCATGGGTCAGAAAGTGGAGCTGCAAACCTCGAGGTGAAACATGGTGAACCATTTAACATCATTTAACATCCTCATATTCCTCATTGACCCTCAATGATACATGTGGATCTTTGATCCCAATGCTCTGTATAAAATATGATAAAATATGATAAAACAAATCTATAAATGCCTGGGTGTTGTCATTCTCAATGTGGGATTTATCATGACCCAAGATGGTCTCAGATTTTCACCGAGCGATCCCCGATGGATCTGCCGAGCGACCAGGAGCTTCTCGATTTCTCGCTTGTCCTTCTCGGTCTCTGGATGGACTCCGGGCCAGCCGATGTTGACCACCTCCAGCGATGTGGAAATTTCCATCGGCTGTCCAGGGGCACCAATAGCTGGATGGGGGCCTTGAAATCTATGGTGAAAAATGGAGAAATCTATGGTTAATCTATGGTTAATCTATGGTTAATGGTGAAAACATGACAATTAATGGTGATGAAATCTATGGTTACTATCTGGTTAATCTATGGCTATTCCATGGTTAATGGCCATGGAAAATTCCAAAACTTAAAGTGGATGTTTTTATCCGGGTACCTCTGTTTTAGGCCACCCCCATCTATAAAAATTCTATACTTGATGAGCTTTACACACCAACTTATAACATCTTAAAACTGCCCAGTAGGCCTTGTGTAGTGTGGTAAGCTCAACAATAAGTCATCCCAGCAACCAAACATTTGGGGGTCATTTGGGCATTTGGGGATGGTCTTTTCTTGGGGTTTACAGGTTTACCCGACTGATGCTTCCAATGGATATACATCATCTATGTGCATCTTAAGGGTATTGTCTTATCTATTGCATTTGGATGTGTCATAGATCCGAAGTTGCGCAACATGATGCAAGACCATAAAAACTGTGATTGCGCAACGGGGCCACCGTTGCAATTCAACAGTCTGCCACCACCACGTCTCCACGGCGCAAGCGCGGCGCAGACCTTGAATTTCTTCTTTTCCTTAATTTCCTGGCACAGCTCCAGGGAGGGGAAGCTCCAAGGATCTGGGATGCGGTCCCCATCGGCTAATGGAACCATGGAATTTCAATCGCCGATGGGGCCATTAGGTTTCAAATATGTTCAATGACGTTTCAATGGACTTTGGCATTTTTGGAGACACATATGTAACCTAAATTGGCATCAAGGCTTTCTGTTGCTCGAAGGCATGCACATCTCTTCCAGTAAACTTCCAGTAGAGGTTGATCTGACGCGAGTTTCTTTTCTCCCAAATCTTGTGACATGACTGCCGAGATTTCCCTGAAGATCTGTCTTCCTGGATGCCGTTCAACAGACTACAGCCTCTGTTCATCAACCTTGTTGAACCCCCACACCTGCAATCCTCCAAGGATAGGGTTCATGTGAGCCGTCAGTATTTGTTGCACAAGTCAACCCCGTCTTGAGGCAATGTTGGGACCTGTTGGGAGACACGAATTTTGGCCAAACTGGGGGCAAGAAGTCTTGAACCTTCAATACCCCTATGCACATAGCAGAATGACCATCTAGGATTCCTCCACCAGGAGCAAAAACATGGTCAACAACATTGGATTCCACAAGTTGTTTCATCGAACATGGCTGGGCTGGTTAGAATAAATCAATACTTTCCACGAATTTCCACCCAAGAAAAACACCAATGACCAAGGTTTACCAGTCACCTGTGGCTTATCCAGACCCCAGCCTGTATCAGTGGCAAGAAGGCAAAGTTTCTCCCATCTGTGGGAGCCTCAATTGAGTGCCGCAGTGACTGGAATCGCCAAGTTTGTAAACATAACTCCAGAAACTATCGGGTTTATGGTGTATATATATATATATGTATGTATATGTATGTATATGTATGTATATGTATGTATATGTATGTATATGTATGTATATGTATGTATATGTATGTATATGTATGTATATGTATGTATATGTATGTATATGTATGTATATGTATGTATATGTATGTATATGTATGTATATGTATGTATATGTATGTATATGTATGTATATGTATGTATATGTATGTATATGTATGTATATGTATGTATATGTATGTATATGTATGTATATGTATGTATATGTATCTATATGTATGTATATGTATGTATATGTATGTATATGTATGTATATGTATG
>CAMXCT020006818.1:0-27500 GCA_947184155.2 Cladocopium goreaui
CACTCCTCACTTTACACTCCACACTCCACACTCTACACACCACACTCTACACTTTCCACTCCAGACTCCACACTCTACACTTTACGCTCCACACTCCACACTTTACACTCCACACTCTACACTCCACACTCCACACTCTACACTCCACACTCTACACTTTACACTCCATACTCCACACTCTACACTTTACACTCCGCATTCTACACTTTACACACTCTACACTCCCCACTCCACACTTTACACTCCACACTCCTTACTTCACACTCCTTACTTCACACTCCACACTCCACACTCTACACTTTCGACTCCACACTGCAGACTGGTAACAAGGGAAACATGTACAAGACTGTTCAAATAAACTATTGCAGAAAGGTATTGTGCGTCACTGCATAACCATGTGTTTTGACATCTGTACCATTAACATACGTGTGAGCATTCGGGTTCGTGGGCTGCATCTTGTTTTATGTGGGCAACCCAATGCCAAACAACTACCAGTACCACCCATAAACATGGTGGTTTTAGGGACCCGACCAAGCCCTGCCGCTCAGCACCGCGTCTTCGACGCTCACCGTCCTGCGTTTTTGAACATGTTAATGGGAGATAGTCTCACCGACAAAGATTCAAGCTATTCATTGTCTATGTGTATGTATATATATATAGTATACACACAGTTATTTATATATAGAGAGAGAGAGATATCAGTGATACAGAATAATATAGTTGTGTATGTATATGTATTTATATATATATGCTTATACATATATGGTTATATATATACATGGTTATATACATTGTGTATGAAGGGAGAACCATCAAGGCTGTATGTATATGTATAGATGTATGTGTCTATGTACATTGACGTTCCTGGAACACTGTTACCACCTTCAGTTCGAAGGACACGTGGTTCCAGATTCCAGATAAATGTATCAGCAAACATTGGAAATATCCAAAATGGATATGGAGATACAAGTGGTTCAGCCAACAACATATGGGTGTACAACCAACCCAGAAACAGTGCTATCACAACCAACATACACACAACAAAAAACGACACGCACTATCGGATGATACGTGCTGGTCTATCAACATTTGGGAGAGTTTCTGATACACGCAGTATACGAAACCAATGAGTGGCTGGACACCAAAGTGGTGTCCAAGATGTCTTGAAATTGCTGGCTCCGGTCATTGCCTTCCCCGGATGCTCTGATTTGGATTTCCCCAGAAAAGTCCTTTCTACGATATGCAACCAGTAGGGATCACACAATGAATCAATAACGAAGTGTATCTGGGTCTAAAAATGGGGGATACTGGATACCCATAAATGGCCACTTGAATACGGAATGTGATGATAATGAATGGAGTTTGGGGTACCCTATTTTCAGACAAACCCATGTGAATTTATGCCTGTCGTAGTGGAATCATACTGGTATGTCCCCAAAATAATAACTTCCAGGTCCAATTTCCCAAGTAATCATTCCCCACCATTCCCATGTCCATGTGCTCCTCACTCATCCACTCAAATTCCCAGCCGTGTCGCATACACAGAGCCCTGGCAGCAAAAAAAAACTGCCACACCCCAGCTGCAGTTCCACTACCCTATGGTAATCTAATAGCTTAAATCATCTACCAAACTGTTACATAACTATGGAAAATAACCATTAATGGGTAAATCCACTATAAATGGCCATTTTCAATAGCTTTTTGTATGTTTACCAGAGGGTAAATCATCTACCAATTGAGCGGCGTTTGTCAGATTTCAGAGGCCCATGCCTGTGATCAAAAAATGCCGCGGTTCCCGGTGCCTCAATCGTTCCTCGTCCCACCCTTCTCGGCTCACCAAGGGATTCGCATCGGCAACACCTACAACGAGGGACCGGTGTTGCAGAAGCTGCTAAAAGCTTCGGTCAAAGTGGATTGGTGTTGACTTGAATGACAGAAATGTGGGTTAAAGTTATTTTTTTTAATGATTAAACATGTAGGAACCTAAAACTGAGATGATTCAACGACCTAGAAATACGAAGTCTATGAAATACATGAAGCCATGAAATAAGAGTGAACATGTGTATAGCAATATCATCTGATGATCATCTACAAACAATGCAGAACCCTTCTGTTGGTTGCATGCTTATAGTCGCAATTGGACTCCTTTTGGGACCCTGCCTTCTGAACGAAGAAAAATACCCTGGTTTTAAAGCTTGGTATGGGTTTGCCTGCAGGGGTGCCCGCAAATTGGATGGTTTATCAGACTGGTCCCCAAAAATTGCATTTCGTGGTACTCCCAACTCCTGGACAAAGTCCTATAGGAACCAGAAAAATCGGGGTATATTGGGGTGCTTCTCGAGATCACCCGTGGCTGGGAGGTGGTCCATCATTGCCAGAGTCAGGCTAGAAGGGAACAAATACGACCAAAGGGGCACAATACGACATCAGTGCAAGACTACGCTCCAATCAACATCCATGTGTTTTCTCAAAAAACACCTAACAGGTCTCCAAGAATCGATTCCAAAAAAGATCAAAAGCACTCAAAAACTCGGAGAAATACCACAATGTGAGGCCCCCGTTTACGATAGCTAAGTTGGGGTTCACATAACTCCAATTTCACTATGCTTTATGGTACGCAAATAACTATAGTATACTATAGTTACTGGGGCTTATATGGCTATGGATCAATACCTATTAATACCATTTTTAGTGGGATGAACATCCATAAATCCCAGCTATTTTGATGTGAACTACAGGGGTACCAGGCTTTTGACACACTGCCATATATAAACCAACTAATTAACATCACAACGGTTACGGGGCCACCAACCGCACATCTCCACATCTCACATGACCTGAGCCCAGCGTGAGCCCGCCGAGCCCAGCGCGCCTTCCGCATGGTTCAAGATCTCGGAGGCCCCTGCCATGACTTCGTCCCAAGGCTCCACCTTCGCCAAGACGCTCCTCGGGGATCCAATGACAAGGAAAAATAAGAAGAAATGGCCACTGCTTAGATCATTTAGATATGTGAAAAATGGGGAAAACCATGATAAACCCTGATAAACCCTGAGAAACCCGGTTGAAAATGATGATAAACCCTGAGAAACCCGGTTGAAAATGATGATAAACCCGGTTGAAACCCGGTTGAAAATGATGATAAACCCTGAGAAACCCGGTTGAAAACCATGATAAACCCGGTTGAAACCCGGTTGAAAACCATGATAAACCCTGAGAAACCCGGTTGAAAATGATGATAAACCCTGAGAAACCCGGTTGAAAATGATGATAAACCCTGAGAAACTCGGTTGAAAATGATGAAAAAGAACATTGGATTGTGGCGAAAAATTCTGGGAGCATGATGATACGAGTACAACACTATGAACGATAAATAATAAACCATTGTTTTTTGGTGGAAAACATGGGACCATGATAAAACCCGATACATCAATTTAATATGTTGAGGAGAATCCCCACCCAGGATCTAATCTAACCTTAGAGACAGTGCCCTGCAAAGGATTTGTATGTTGGTATGTAATATATATATAATTATTGGACACCCCCATGAAGAAAAATAAGAATATTGAACTAGCCATCTGAATTTGACCGCTTTTTTGATGCAAAACCAATGGGGAAAATGATGATAAACCATCACAGCCCATGAAAATACCAGGGTTATCCCCAATCCCACCTAGTCACCATCAAGATCAAGAGATGTTCGTTCAATATTCCAATGTCGGAAAAATTTCGCAACCTATTGATCAATGCTGCTGACTGTTGGTAGCGGGCTAAAACACAAGGAATTACCTCGTTGGGTCCACAACATTTTGGGATGGATTGAAGCTTTTGTTCCAGGTTGTCCAAGCCGTTTCCAACCATAGATAGAGTCTTCACAATGTTCATGACGAAGCAATCTTTGACTGGCAAAGTTTTCGTTCAATCAGCGAGCACTCAGCCAATCCTTGCCAGCAAGAAATTAATCTCTCGCTGCACTCTACAGCTCCATCTGGTAGTGTCTCTGGCTGGCGCAGTTCTGAGTTTTCTCCTTTTATGACTCTGCGCAGGAGTGCAAACTCTTGGACAGAATCATAAAGGGTAGAGATCTTATAGACCCGACGTTCTGCAAAAATCTCCACTGGAAGCCCTTCCGCATCCTTGCTTGGATGTCCCGACAGTTTGCCACAGGTAATGTTCACCAAACTTGTGAAACATTGGACACCATAGACGGATAGCCCTGGTTGAGCACAGGTTAAACGGTTAAACCTTGGATTGCTACGGGATGAGGATCTTATCCGCCCTCTACCAACCACAACATAGGGATCATAGGGCGGGAGTGACAGATGCCTCTTATGGGGGATGGATCTCAAAGTGGCTTGGCCGCAGCCTGATTTCACCGTTGTCTCACCATCATGAAGGCTGGAATGTCTTCGGAAACGCATTGGAAAAATCACTGGGAAACGGCCATTGTACAGTGGAACATCAACCGCAAGTCCAAAATCCGATACCTAGTGAAAATAAAAGGCCTAAATTAAATGGAATGAAATGAACGTTTTTTGACCCAGACACGTCTTGTTGCCATCCTCATCTTCCTGAGGCAAGTGGAAGGAACCCATGGAAGCCAAGCGACACAGACTGCTTCAATAACTCTAATGGGGAATCGTCATCCCAGACAAAAACAAGTTAAAATATGATGTCTTTAATGCATATATATATGTACATACATACATGCATATATGCATTTATATATATATATATGTGGTAATATATATATATAAGTATACATGTGTATATATATAAGAATAATCATATATATATGGGGTTGCGTCAAAATTCGGGTATGGATCGGCCCGCGGTGATCCAGACGTATGGAACGGTCTGGATCACCTGCGTTTTGGTATGGATCGGGGGTATGGATCGGCCTGTGGGTTCAGGGTATGGATCGGGGCTTTACATTTTGACTCGCAGCCATATATATATATATACATTAATGTATAATGTAGTGTCAGCACTTTAAGCCAACCAGCCGTAGCACACCAGCCTGGAGCTACTGGCCAAAATTGGAGTCCTTTTGGGTCATCGGCGACAACATAAAGTCACCGAGTCATACGCATAGCTAATCTTACCCTGCAGATATATGGCAGTGTGTCAAAACCTTGTACCCCTGGTGAACATCAAAATAGCTGGTAAATGGATGTTCATTCCCCTAAAAATGGTATTAATAGGTATTGACCCATACCCATATGTACATCTACATAATGCATAACACTACATAATATTAATATTAATATTATATTAATATCTATAAATAGTGTTGCCTGGGACTTATCTACTCCGAAATTTATCGCACTGAATTCAACTGGCTTCAACTTTTACACATCCAACGCGCGAAAATCTCCCACCAGCCGCCTGAAAGATCGGTATCCATTGCCCATCAGCCAGCTGCAGAAAGGTGGAATCTTCCACCTCCACCTGGCTGTGTTTAACACCAAAAACTGGGTCCCATTTTGGGGTCCCATTTTTGGGTCCCATGGGGCAACCAAAATAGGAAGTCGAAAAATTCACAAAATAGGAAGTCCACTGAAAATGAGAGCAGTTGACATGAACAATTTTCTGTTTGAAAGTCTGAAATGGCATGATTTGCTTGGTTGAAAACAACAATTTTCAAGACGGACTTCAAAAGAATCCGATCCCACCCGTTCCAAACAGTTTGAGTCATTTCGAACGTTCGATGTGGGGGCGCATCATTTGACGCGATTGTTTGCCCCCGAAAACCGGCGGGTCTTCGTAGTAGGTCGTAGTGGTAGAGAATACTCTCCAGGTATCTAAATTGGGATCCCAAGATATTTTTAAGACATAGATGCTCTTCAGCACTTGGTCTAGGAGGGGTCGCCTGCACGTTTTTATAGCAATGCCCCAAAAGCCATCACGGTGTCTCCACCTCCTTGATGATTTTGATGTGATCATCTGATGGTGAAAGTGTTCCAACCTTCGCCTCAGATGTGTGCTCGGATGCTGACGTTGGGGTCGTGTTAGGTTGCCGTTGCTACAAAGTGGGGCCCCCAAACGATAGCTAAGTTGGTGAACATAACTCCAATAACTATGGTTTATGGTACTTGTAACTATAGTTTCTTGGGCTTATAAACCAACTTATAACTAGGGGGCCCCACATTGTAGCGTTGTTGTTACTTTGTTGTCATGGTCTTTGTCGTCGTTGTCTTCAGTTCTTTTCTGTTCTTTTCTAGCTCCTTGTGGCAGGTGTACTGCCGCTGTTGACAGTTGGAACGCCATGCAGTCTCCACGACTCCACCCAGCCAAGCAACTGCTGAAGTGCTGGCTTCCTTGCGGTGAAAGCGAAGCGATGACATTTCGGGTACCACGAAATGGGTCATGGTGTGATCGTTTTGGCGGGAGTGCTATGATTGCCATTCACATCTCCTGGCTGAGGTTCACAAACAATACAGGATAGAAAAACACGTTGAGTCCACATTTCCCATGCTTGCCCCAGTGGACATGTCCCGGATTTTGCAGCATCCTTCAGGATGGGTAGATCTTTCACATCTTCGCCCACGTCGTCACCTAGAAAAGCCAAATGCAATTCCCAATCTCAGACTGAACCATGAACATGTATGAATACGTATGAACATGTGTGAATTAGACCCTTGTCTCTCCAGCCATCACTGTGTTATCTGAGTTGAGAAGCACCACCGAATATCATCCAAGCAACTCGTCAGCCATTTCCACCTAGCCGTGGACGCATGTGAAGGGATGTGAAAGGTAGCGAATTGATTGATGGTCAGCAATGAGAGACCCCCAAATTCATGTGTTAAAACCTCATAGTTCGGATCACACCTGAACAAACATGTCATCACTAGCGATAGTTCAACTTCGAGACCCCAAATCTGGCCTTGTTTTCCAGGGTGTTTCAACTCAGCCAACATCATTGCCATAGCATCCCGATCCACTCTACATGTTCCAAGTTTTTCTGAGATCCGCTCATATTTTTTCAAGTTTGTCTGAGAAAATCTGAAAATATCTACGAATCGCCATGATTCTTCATCATGTTTGGGCCATGAAACGGCATCACTTCGTAGATATGTTTCCATGTTTAGACACACCCGCAGAGGGAAAAAAAACTCTCCACCTTGCTGCCCAGCCACTTTAGTTCGCCCTCCTTGGGTTCAAAATCCTTCGGCACCACCAGACATAGCACGCCCCAGCGCCGTTCCGGGTAACCTCTCAATAGGTGGTGGGAACACCCCACATGGCGTGCGAACAAGGGACAGACTAACCGCTCTGGTCACGGGATCTGCAACTTGAGATTCTTCATCGACAATGTATCTACATCGAAAATCGAAAAGTTGGAAATCCAAGAAGTCATTACTAAAATCTCTAACATGTACTAAGTACTGACATCTACTAATCATTCAAATTTGGGATCAAAGTTTGACGAGGTACCACTGGCTACCATTGCCATTCCCTCTCTGTACTGCCAGGTGGCTACAGCCATCCCCATCCGTCTCGAACTGGACCTAGGACTTTGTGGCGCACGATGCGTGGTGAAGCCAGATTTGTTCACGCGGACTGGACATGTACCCTCTGGTAAATTAACATAGACCCTGAAAATAGCCTAGTTTTAATGGAAACTAATCTTCCAACTTCCAACCCCTATCTGCCAGGGTCTATGTTAATTTACCAGAGGGTAAGTGTTTTCAACAGATTGTGGATTTCGAAAATATGATGTATAACAGTCAACATGACGTAACCATGATTTACGTTCATTGATAAGTTTATGTAATCTATGAATTTCATGGTCTGACTATTGATGATAAAGCAAACGCAAAGGAGGGGGAGGAGGAAGTTCGGCTGTACCTCGTATTTGCCACCAAAAAAAGACAGCCATCCGTGAATCTGTGGAGGAATACATGACAACATGGATGCATGGTATTGGGTGTATGATAAGCATGGCAAATGAATGATGCATGCCTAATCTTAGATACTGCACGTACTACACACACAAAAAAAAACACACAAATAGCCAAGTAAGTATGATAGTCAAAACATGTCAAAACCATCAAAATCGTCAAAAAATGCCAGTTTACCCAGGGTGAGATGGGTGAAAGTTTTTCGATGGTGAAGCCAGAGATATCAGATGATCCCAACGATGGCATTCCTATCACAGCTGATGTTTTTGGGCATTTTATGGAGGCGACATGCACAAAATATCAGGAAAATTGGTAAAACTACCGCAACCAGTACTGAAACTCAGCAATTGATTCTCGGACGGTGCGTCGAAGATCATTCCAGATCCTTTTTTCGGACACCTTGACACCAGCCTGGCATTACTAACGACCCATCTGCCAATATCTACCACCAGCCAGGTCGTGCAGGTTTTGTTTTGGATGTAACAAGGTGCTGTGCAAAAGTTGCTTTCAATGTCGCAGTTGTAGAAATTCTCTGAGTACATCTCCACGTCGCAGCTCTGCTCAGGTTCCTCAGAGGATGATATTTCTGCGCGGCAAAGGGATTTTTCATGTTGTGATGGAAACACCATAGGGGTAGATTGTGAAAGAAGTTAGATAAGCTGATGAAAAATGATGATGGGGATTAAGCAACAAGACGAGTTGTGTTATGTAAAGTCCGACAAGATGGGTGATGTGAAGTTCTTGATGTAATAACAATCTCATATTCTCGGTTATATATATATATCCCCATAATAGTCTTCTTTTAGGTGGTTTTTCACCGCCGGATCTTCGGTCAGAACCTACAGTAATTACATCCAAATTAGCTTGGGTCAAGCAATTGCTATGCTAGAATTCAGCTCTTTTCTATTCTTTTCTTATATGTTCTTTCCAAGCTTGCTTCCTTTCACCACCCCTTTTTTTTGCGTTTTTCCATGTTGTTTTCCATTGCGCTTTCTGCGCTTTCAGCAGAGCATCTTCACATTCCAAGACCAAGGTGACGTTTTCCATCTCCAACAGCTTTTCGGGATTCGCCACCAACTCCTCCTGGGGATGGGATGGTAATGATGGCAACTGGATGTTTTTAAAGTTTAATGATCTGCTTGGTGGTTTCAACCATCTTGAAAAATGATGGAGTTCGTCGAAGGATGACATCCCATGTATGAAATGGAAAGTAAAAAATGTTTGAAACCACCAATCAGTTATGTTTAATTAATGATAATTAGACGTAGCCTCCGGTAAATTCACATATAAAGACCCATAAAATAGATTAAATTAGCCCGGGTTGAATGGAAACTACTCTTCCAACTCCCCATTCGGCAGGGTCTGTGTTGATTTGGGGGAGGCTAATTCGGGCTGTAGTTCCTTGATGCTTCGGTTCGAACATGGCCAGCAGCAACAGGAACTTGCGGATCTTACGGTCATGAAATGTGATTAGGATTGCCCACTGGTGCTGACTTCTTCCCTGCCCACAGGTCCCAGGTCGGTCCTTGGAAATCTTCGGCTGAATTCCGGTGTTGTCCTGCAGGCAACACTGCACGTGTGTTGTCCAAAATGACCACACGATAATTGTAGTGAAGGATTCTGAACATAATCCACTCCCAAAGTAGATTGAAAAGTCAAATTCCAATCGAAAATGCAGTCACATTGGTAAATCCATGTTCCATCTATTTGGAGACAGCCACAGCAAAAGACCTGTCACATCCATGAATTTCATCCCGGGTAGAAGATGAACATATGATACATATGTTTGAAACCGCCAACCAGAAGATTCCATTCGATCTTTCCGAGCACAAAACTTCCCCTGCGCCTCGCTGAGCGTATCTTCTACCGACAGCACCCATCCGCAGCGCACCTTACCCAAGGCTTTGAGGTGGATGCGAAAAAAACCAACCAAAAATGATACAAGCAGTCTGGATCCCTACATTCAATCAGGGACATGTAGCAGCTGCAGGGTAAGGAGCTGTCCACTTCAAACCAAACCACCATTGCTGAAGGATGTTTGCTGGTGGAGAGCGAATCACGCAACATGAGGCAGCAACGGCTACCTTCACATGTCAAACATGTCAAACCTTGGTCAGTTTGTCACCCGTCTGGTAAACTAACATACAGTGACTATGGAAAATCACCGTTTTCAATGGGAAAATCCACTATAAATGGCCATTTTCCATATCTATGTTTTTTATGACCAGAGGGTATCTACGGTTTCTTCATTTGGTATACCAATAGATTGGTATAGTGACTATCGCTTTTCACGGCCAAGCGACTCCCGCGGAAAAGGCTAAGCCAAGTCCCAAGTCCTCGATCTTGGGATTCTCATTATCTTCCCGCACCTGGCAGCCGAAGGAGAGGATGATGATGGCTGGTGGTTACCTACCCATCCCTACCCATGCCCAAAAAATCATAGATAGATAGATATATATTTTTTTTATATATATATATATATTATTTATATATATTATTTATATATATATATATCACATATGTGCGTGTATATATATATATATTATATAGTCAATGTGGAGATCATCATCCATTTTGGAATTAGAAACGTCTTCGAGACCAGGCGAGATTTTATGATGCATCCAGCCGCGTTCGTAAATTCCATGTTTGATCATCACTACACTGACAGCGTTGGAAGGGTGGATCACAACTAGAAAGTTTATAACTATGGTAATTAATATGGTTTATTATATTTATAACATTTTATAACTATAGTAATTAACTGGCGGACTATAGAAGCTGGCGGACTTGTTGCTCTGATCCGAGTTCAACTAGACTCTGGATCTGGGTCCGATAATCCCCTCCGGTGTCATCAAACATGCCTGGGAAATCCCTGAACTATGGGCATTTCAATGGCAAAATCATCCACAAATTGTAGATGTCCCATTGCCAGATTGAGGGTCCGAAAATTGGACCCACTGTGTAGGGCAGATCTTCTTAGCTGAGTGGAACAGAATCGATTCGGACGTTCATCTACCCTTACTGTATATACAGATATGCATACACAATCATACATATATGTACATCTAGATTTGGCGACGGCTCAAAAATTAGGTGCTTAATGGACCCACAGAATTGGTTATGTTCAGTATTTCCCTTCCAAGTTTTTGGGGCAGATAATTTTGAACCATACCCATTTGGCGTGTTTCACTCACGCACTGGTATATGCCCCAAAAAATGGTCACTTTTTAAGGAAAAATCCGGGTTAAGCAATAAAGAATCGGGGGTGTCCGATCATTTTTGGGATGAAGCCAACGGTGGAGCCCCAAAAAAATGTGACGACGTCGTCAGCTTTTTCCCGCGCCTCGAACTTCTTAATCTCATCGCTGACCTTGCCTGGGACAGATTCACCGCATCTCAAGGCACTAAATCCACTACCATCTGGTTATGACTAACATAGCCATGGTATAGATGGCCCATAGAAATAGATGGTTTACCTATTAAATATGGTGATTTTCCATGGCTATGTTAAATAACCAGATGGTAATTCATTGAGTGATATCCAATTTGGGTGATCCCCAGTACTGCTCCAGAACTTTGCTGCATATCACGACACCCTGTTGGCATCTTGGAAAACCAGACCTTTCCCAAGAGTTGACTCGGTCCAAAAACTGGATATTAAAGGAACAAATACTAGTAATCGAGTAAGACTGGGTTTTTGGAACGGATCAACTATGGATTTTTTATCCTTTTCCCACAGCACTAGTACTTCGAAAGCCTGATCTAGTGGAGACAGCTGGGGATAGCTGAGAGCAGCGGATTGGAGTGTGAGACCGCTCCCTTTTCGTCGTTTTTCTTGGTGTTTTCAACAACTTCTTGATGAAGTGAACCTAAATGACGACTATATGACTGTATCTCTGTGATTGTATTATTTCATATCAGTTCGTATCATATCAATGTGTTTATTGCTGCCGATGTTTACTACTACTACTACTACTACTACTACTACTACTACTACTACTACTACTACTACTACTACTACTACAATTATACTACAACTACAATTATACTACAACTACAACAACAACAACAACAACAACTTCAACAACAGCCACAACAGCAACAACAACAACAACTTCAACAACAGCCACAACAGCCACAACAGCCACAACAGCCACAACAGCCACATTAGCCCTGGCGCCTTTGAAGGTGATGTGAGCTTCTGGTACCAGTCGATGAGTGCAACCTGGACCAAAGTCAAGTCCAGCGAAGAATCAGGGGATTTAGTGTTTAGTACCTCTGGATATACCTGAACAGCTTGTGGTAGATATGGGTTTAGAACTTCTGGGATCATTAATTCCAGTTAAGTACTTATAGGATCTTATTGGGGATGAATTCTTGGTCGATTCTGAGCTGCCTGATCAACTGGCCAGAGAAGTTACTGCGAAGAATCATGAACAACCAGTAGTGAGGGGTTCAGGGCGGAAAATTGACAGTATGTCAATCCGCCAGTCAGGTATAACTGCGCGATTCCAAAGAATGTGAAGACGTATCAGAAAGTGTACATCTGCGAGAGCCTGAAACACATAAAAAGGACCCTTCTGGCCCATCTACTAGGTATGAATTCAATTTGGGCTCTACTAAATCAATTCGACATAGTTCAGAACTCTGGCCTCTTCCATTCAGGCTAGTCCATTAATCGAGGCAGGATGTCGGTCACACGCGTAATCCCTCACTGAGAAGACCTTAACCAAAACCAATAGCCACAAAGTTTCACCAAATTTTGGATGCGACACAATCCAAGACCCATCAAAATTCACCTGTGCCCGCTTGCCCGCTGTCCAGAAGATCCCTGCTCTCGGAGAGAGCTATGACAGTTCCTGAAATTGCTGGAAAATATCTTGTGAATCTTGTCCAAGTCAATCCCAGCCATAGGACAAGTGTCAACTCAGGTATCTGAAATCGAGGTACAACAGTATATACTTTCATTGGATTCGCTCAAGCGGAAATTGTCACAGATGAACACACGAAGAAAAACCATGGGTCCCCTGTAGGATCTTCCATTCATCCAACCCTTTCTCACCTTGGACTACAGCTTCCCAACACCAGACTCCTCCAAGTCACCGTTGATGAAATAGAAGGTGAGGTTTTCCTGATCCAACCAGTGGCTTCCCCCGTGCCCTCCCGGATCTACATGACCAAAATGGGTCGCCTTGGAAGTCCATCACATGTTACAACCCACTTCAATGTCACAACAGCCCAGTTCGAAACCCTGATTGGTAAGTCGTGAATTCTGCCATATATATATATGTATATATACATAATATGGGTGAACGAACAAATGCTTAAAACGCCAGTCACGATCGGGATGATCCTCCAAGTAGAGGCTTTACTATGGTAACTCTGTACCCTCTGGTAAACTAACATAACTATGGGACATCACCATTTTTTATAGGTAAATCAACTATAAATGGCCATTTTCAATAGCTACGTACTTACTACCATCATGCATCAACCAGCCGTGCCAGCCTCGTCATCCCAACTTGTCTTTGCCAGCGCAGCATTCAGGGTCTTCACCTCGCTCAACGGTTAAATGAGTGATTTTCAACATTCATGCGAGGACTTGCTGCTCATGGGATATATCCATGATATATGTAGATACACATATAGACATATATATATATATATGTATATGTGTACATTATTATTATTATTATCATTATTAGTATGATTATTATTATTATGATTATTATTATTATGTATACATAGAGATATGCATATACGTGCATATAAACTTTCTGGGAAAAGGCTGCATCTTTGCTTTGATTGGAGTCTTTGTAGATTTGTCGTGTCCATGATTCACGGACACGTTGTCGTTGTGAAAAGGAACAAATACGAGCAATCGGGACAACCCCTACTGCCTTTTGCGCGGATTGAAAACACTCACAGCATGTCTTTCCACCAACTATCTGAAGAGCGCGAGAGTGATTATGTTGCCTGACACAGGAAAAGTGAGCCAACATGTAGGCCAGGTAAATCATCTGGCCCAGTATACTTCGAGTGCCCTCCAGTAAACTAACAGTTACATCACCGAGATCAAAGGACCATGTTTCCATAGTACTGTTACACTAGTTTACAAAAGGGTACCCAATAATTGACAAATGTATGACCCACAATATTCTCAGGACCCAATACTGGAATGATTCATTCTCAGAAACGATCAGAAAAATCTGTGTTTTACAACGGCCAAGTTCCCCATTCCACGAACCACGTTGTGAAAAGAAATCTGCTGCAGCCGAGAAGCTGCACCATCTA
Source organism: Cladocopium goreaui (assembly GCA_947184155.2). NCBI lineage: Eukaryota > Dinophyceae > Suessiales > Symbiodiniaceae > Cladocopium > Cladocopium goreaui. Next base: position 14,196 of record CAMXCT020006818.1, read on the forward strand.
GATCTTTCCTGGGAGCATCACCCACAAACGAATCAACATATCACTGCTGGTTGAACCACCATGGATGGTTGGTGAACCACCAGGGATGCATATCACCGGTGGTTCAATCATCCTTGCCATGGATGGAGGATTTTGTGCTTTGAAACCACCGAGCAGATCTGTTGATTCCTCAATTACAAAAAGCGACTCTTTTCCGTGAAGGTGAAGGGGGAGAGGATGGGCAGCTTTGTTGATAACAGGACCAGAAGCGGCCATGAAAGACTCGGCAAACAACTGCAAAAAACGTTCTTGACTAAAACAAACCCGTGATGCTTTGGATTTGGGGGGTTCAGGATCTCTCATTCCAAGAACTCATAAGACTGTAGTAGGTACTTGATGTTGAAGAAATTGGATGAATTTTGTCACTGACTCTTTGGGAAACACCAACACTGACAAGTGTCAGTACATCCTCAGCCTGCATGGGTTCTTTGGTCATACCATCTCCTGCAACATGTTGACTGAGGGATTAAAACACTGGCTTATTCATAGGAGGTACCAAGATTAATAGTAAGTTGGACTCCAAAATCATCCCCAATTAATAGTCTGGGGTTGACAACCCTGCGGGTTCACATTATTCATCGGCTACCAATTTGAATAGTATTTCTTTACACTATTTATGGGTGCTAGTAAATCAACCAGTATCAATGCGGGGGTGGCATTTTCGAGATGTGCTCTTCTTAGCTTGATTGCACCCTCTCCTGTATCAAAGTATTCTGTTGCTTTTCTAGTCACAGGGAGACACAGAACAGGAGGTGTTCATGAGTCTGCTACTGCTACTGCAAGCATTTGAAAAAGCCACCAACACTGGCGGCTCCCAGTTCCTCCTATTTCGTCATAGACGCTTTGGCTCCAACCCAACATAGTTTGGACCTCAAAAAAATGGGTGGTCGCAGTCCCGCCGAACATTGAGTTTTGCTGGCATGTTTTTGCGTGCGATTATGTTATACAAGTGTATTTCCAGCACGTCGCAGCCATGTCTTGCAAGTCCAGACCCCAAGCAAACATTTGGTCTCCACACTTCAATGAGTACAAAAATATATGGCAGTGGGTCAAAACCTTGTACCCCTGTAGTTCACATCAAAATAGCTGGTAAATGGATGTTCATCCCCCTAAAAATGGTATTTTCATAGGTATTGATCCCCATATGAATCAAACATCTCATGGAGACCGCTGCTTGGAACATCGCCAAGGAACCACATCAAGGCGATACCAATCCTTCACGCCTTCCTTGTGTGCAGTTTTGCGTTCCTTGAAACCTGTGATACCAACCTCAAGGCCGGGCTGCAGATCTGAGTGGTGGAAAACGGGCTGGAAAAGAACCAAAAAATGCCGTGGAAAATGGAACAATCCACCATTTTAAGGTCTTGCATTAGAAACTGGTTGGTGGTTTCAACCCCTCTGAAAAATATTAGTCAGTTGGGATGATTATTCCCAATATATGGAAAAATAAAAAATGTTCCAAACCACCAACCAGGAAAGTATGGGAGTGTTTATTCTCGATGATCTACTGCTGTTTCATTATCACCGCAGTTCTTTCGTTACCCTCACTCTGGCAATTCAACCTGGCAATGGAAAAACCCTGTTGATAGATTTTTTCCCATTGAAAGATTTGATTATTTTCGCACCCATTTTGAATTTGAAGTTCTGGTATCTGGTGAAATTTGTTTCAATGTTCAATGATACTAATGTCCTTGCACGAATCAAGGAGTTTGTTGAACAAGGACAGGAAAATGATCTCGGGTACTGGAGATACAAAACAGCTAAGTGCCATCACACACAGCCGTCAAAGGGTCCTTTCTTGGAGAACCATTCCCGGCCCCAAGAGCGTATGTCTCAAAGTGGGGATGGTTTATCGCAACGTTCTTTATCGAAATAAGCGTCTCTATCCAACACATCACTTTTTCTATTGAAAACATCAGTTCTCATGGTATGTAAAATTACCGTAAAATCTGGCTCAAGTCCCAATTTAAGGCAGGCACTAACCCATCTGATGTTCTTGTATATCCAAAAATATATACCCATGTTATTTTACATCTTTATGTTTGTATATCGAATATATATATATATATAATTATTTATATATATAATTATATATATATATTCCCCATCAATTGATGGTTGCTTCAACCCTGCCCTCAGCTCCACGGTCGAGGTGCCGGTGCCATGGGCATCGACTTCTCCAGTTTGAAGCCTTGGATCTCATCACCTGCCGAGGGTCGACTTGTGGCTTCAAGTTGAAAAACATATATTGTGGCAATAGAAGAACATCTGAATCTAAATTTCTAAATATTCTATCGATTGATTCCTGGGTAAATGAAATCATATTTCACTACCCTGAATAGTTCGGCCATTTTGGGATGATTCCCCTTACTATGATTATAGTGAGGTCGCAATGAGGTCGTTATAATTTACCCAGATATCCAGATATGCTTATAATATATATTACTAACCACTATTGCGACCTATGTATCTAAGATCCTATTAACGATAGGTTAACTTTACCCAGATATGTTTCATGTATATACATGAACATTGTATCTTAACTTCAGTTGTCAATACATGCAAATATGAGTCAGTTGGGGCACGAGTCATTTGGCACCACGATTTCACCGTAAAGGGAGGAACTCACAGCAGCTACCCCAAGCCACCCCCAGACCGGGTCGACCCAATGGCTTTGAACAAACATAGGCTGATGGGCATCAACTCATGTGAAATGATTTTAATATATTTTCATAATACCATGGGTATACTAATGACCCCCATCCCACCATCGAAATGAGGAAATTCGGAAATTCCCCAAGCCATGTCTCGCCTGGCTTGGTGGTTTTCAGGAAGTACTCCACCCTGACGGAACGTCCAATCGTCCCAAACATGTGTCGAACTTTTTCCCAATAATATCTGAAACCACCAAAAAGCAAACTGCGGAATGATGTCAAATTCTTCTATGGTTATTATAACTGTATATATAATTTTACTTATCTATATATCTCTATATATTACATTACTTATCTATTTATATATATATATATACTTATCCATTTATGTATTTATTTATTTATGTGAATAAAACATCTAAAAAAAAAAAGAAAATCACTAGCCGCACTAGCCTGAAGGCCATTTGGGATGATTTCCCTTATTACTCATCATTCTAGTGACCTCGCAGTGAAGTCGTTATAAGTTGTTCTGAGATATAGTGGTAATATAACGCATTACAAGATTTCAAACCAGCAACCAGGAACTTGCAAGGCAGGATCAAAAATATCAAAATTTCACTATGTCCGACGTGGGAAAATTCATCCTCCAGACCATTTTGGACAGCTCGAGGTTTCTGGGGACACCTTGGGGATTTTCCCTGGAATGATCCAAATCTGGGTTGCAATGTTGATGAATAGTAAAACAAAGTTGGAGGAGATTGGGCTGCAACATTGATCAAAAAACAACATCATCAAAATGGGATGGTTCTCATGAAATATCCCCATTAAGACCCAATAAAATCCCATTACCATTGACTCACCATAAAATTCTCATCAAATCCCATTCAACCATCACGAAATCCTCAAAAAAAAACATTAAACACCAGCATATTGACGACAGTGTCTGGCTCCCTAAGGTGGTTGGAACGTTTCACAAGGCCCAGCAGGGCCTGATCTTTTCAAAGTCCCCGTCCACCACGAAAGCCTGGGCTGCGGTGATCCTTCGAAGGTGAAAGGTTTGCTCCCTAGACTCCAGATTCATCTGGAAGGAAAATTGGCAAATGAATAAATAGACAAACAAATAAACATGTATCATATATCTATATATATATATGTTTATACGTGATTGCATATATATATATATATCAATCGAATCGCACCAACCTTGATAATGGACCTGATCTTTTAATGCTTTGTGTGTCTGAAAAAGATGTAACCAATGTAACCCATCATCATGTTCTCCCTGTAGGTCATAACTAAAAATGTGTTCAGCCCAACCCCAAAAAAATGTCTGAGTCATCGGGGATCCATCATCACAAATATGGTCAACAACAAAAACATAAACTACCCAACCTGGTTATGTCTAACAGTTCGCCATGGAAAGATCCACCATGTTTAAGAACGGTAAACCATCTATTTCTATGGGCCATGGCTTCCATGGCTATGTTAGTCATACCCAGAGGGTACCAAGCAGAACTCATGTACTAAACAGACCTCAGAATACAACAAGCCACTGACACCAAATCTTCCATGAAAGAATCTACTTCTGCTACATGCCCGCATGCCGTGCCAAGACTCGAATTCCTCCGCGGGCTTCTCCTAACAGGCTCATGGTGAGATAGTTTTGTGGATGCCACGTATTTTCAAAATGAACAAATTTCTACGGCTCCAAAATGATACCCTCATGACTTGAAGAATTACCCTCCCTTCCGCTCACGTGGACGTGGAGGCCAAAAAACGTACCACTAACATGGACGTGCATCTGGTCAAAACCAGTAAATTCTCACTAACAATTCAAGATCCACTTGTTGGGGAAAGATCATGTTTATTAGATTTGTCATCCTCAAATTATGATGTAGATTGAAAGTTCCCAAAGATTGCATGTTTCTACTGTAGTATTGATTTCATCATCAATCATCATCATCATCATCATCATCTGCGGAATTTAACAGCCCCAGGGGATAAACAGTAGGTTGTCAACCAGATACCTTTCAAGATCTGAAAATGTGAGTTCTTATGATGTCACTCCCAGTGAAATCTCTGTTCTGATCTTTTCCATAATCGCGGTGTGGCCCTTGAGCCAGATTCCGGGATGGAATTCATTATTCCATGGACAGCACATCCAGCCTTTGGCAGGATGAAAAACTGTTTTCTTTGCATCAGTTTGGGTTAGATCCAAGTCCTTCAGTTCTGTTCTCTCACAGCCTACTCACTTGGAAATTCTTGTCGACCCAAACGTTGACCTAATTAGCACCTTCTATGGTGCAAAAGTTGGTGTCAAGCAACTTCTTCTGTGTCACATGCAAAACAATGAGTGAACAGCAGTGAACGAAATTTGCAAATCAGTCCAAATTTAAAGTGGATCTAAGTGACAAATTCTGAAACTATGTCTCACTGTTCTTGGCTGAGATGGTCATTCGCTCAGACACTTGGCTTGTCTACTTTCCTGCTATCACTACGTTTCCACCACTTCTCAAGTGGCTCTTTCTGCAGTTCAGAACATTCAAGCAAACATTTGGTTCCACCAAATGTGAAGATTGCACAAAACCAAAAAAAACGGAGAAATATGTGCAACTGATTATGGCTTCGCAAATTAAATCCGAGATCACAACTGCGAGACTCTCTGAACTGAGTGCACGGGCACAATCCAAATAAATCGCACTGCGCTAAGCACTATAGGTCAATGCTCGGATGCTTGTAGTTACATGTGGTTGCCGATGGCTTCTGAAGACAAGCAAATGGCATAAAGTCTAGAGTGTTGGAATCGGTTTCTCTCACATTTTCCACAACTGTTCTCAGTTGTGAGCAGCTTTCCCATCTGAAAATATTTCTGACTGTCGCAGTGGAGCACGCACTCCCAAGAAATTTAGTTCAAGCTCTCGTGACATCTGCTGCACTAAGTTTATGTCTACCGACGGATGCATCAAAGATGCACAGACATTATCAAACTAAATCTCTATGGAATGAGATCCTCACTCTTTGCACTGCACCTTTGGATTCACAATTCCGGCAGGAATTGTGCAAAACTTGGCTTATCACTGTCCAAAAAATCAATACTCTTTCTCAGGAGAAAATTTCGTGTGTTCTGCACCAAAAATCAACTGTGCTTTGGCGTTTTTGATCAAGAAAATCATTTCAATTGGTGTTGAGCACCGAACGGCATATGCTTCATGAATTTAAGCCTAAGCGGCTGAGATTTTGGATCTGAAGCGCTGACACGATTGTTAACATGCACCTCTGTCCCAGATGGTGCATTATATTCACACCCCCTTTCGTGTCATGGCGGAGGATCTGCACACAAGGGAAAATTCGATGTACTGAAGTGCAAATGATTGCAAGTGTCAAAAGGCTGGAAGTCACATGGGATTGCATGAGTCTTAAAAGATCTGCAATGATGAGACTAAAGGAAAAATTGACATCTTTTGCCTTCGCTCGCCACTGCTTCTCAAATCTTCTCATATCCAACATGTCCCATGGCTATATAATTCAAAGGTTGGAATACTTTGCTGAAAACCTGTCACCTCATATAAACCCGAAGCTCACTAAGTTTCAGGCTGCCGAGATAGGAAATTCAGCCAATCTCTTTCGTGAAAATCGAAAATCCTCAGGTTGTTTCGGGTCCCACATCAGATAGGCGTTGTCTGGCCCATGCGGTCGGAAATCATAAAGCTCTTTCTCGAAAATGCTTTTCACAGAGGCGATGAGGCACCCACACAATTTCCAGGGATACCTTTCAGTGTTTGTCCAGTTGATCTCATTAAAATGCTTATGACGTCCATCATCGCAAGAGCAAACTGAAAAGCATGCCAAGGACTGCACAATCAAAGGATGGTTGCTGACAAATTGAAGAATCTTGCTGATCGGTTCTGCGTCAAGTTGACAATATTGGACAAACTGGCTATAAAGAGGTTGTTTACTACATTTCAACAGCTCCTGCAACTCAGTTCTGGTCCAGTATTGATTTCGCTTGGGAAGTTCAAATGACCAAAGGAGGACATGCGGTATCAGTTCAAAACAAAATCCAATCAACCTCAGAAATTCCTGCATGCTTTCTGCCTTCAAATCCTCATTCTTTGATAGGCGTTGGAGGCTACTACCTCCAGTGCAAGGCAACGAAATATGCATGTATGATGGTTTCATCGCTTTCTTGAAATCCTGTAAGCATATCTTAATATCTTTCCAATATTCTTCCAGGTGTGAAGGTTCAGTACAACAGACAATGAGGGTCCCACGCTTCAAGTCTTTGAATGCTGTTTTGGTCAGATGTGAGCTACTCTCACAGCCAATTTCCAGCACTAAATACGCAAAATCATGGCAAGAAACATTTGAAATCTCACACGCTTCAATGAGGACACACTCCTTGGAAAAATATGAAAAGACTACAGCAGGCATGAGGATTCTGTCGCGTTCCTTTGCGACATCTTTCTCGGTGGACGAAACTGCTTGCTGTTGGATTTTGTTCTCCCCCTTTGGCTTCTTGGCTGATTGGGCTTTGGACGAAATCTTCTCAGGCATTACTTCAGACATTTCTGGGGCCTCGTGGAATCCCATGGCCACAAGATGTTTCATAAACAGTCGCAGTCCTAGAGTTTTGGTAAAGAGATCAGCTATTTGTTCTTCGCCTTCAACCCAAGTCAATACGATATATCGCTTCTTTACAAGGTCCTGGCAAAAACAAATTCGCAATTCCACGTGGCGAGATCTCCGCTGCAGTCCTGAAGCCGACAAAACTCTGATAGCTGCTTGTGAATCACATCTGCACTCAATCTCGACCTTTGGCCTCTCTTCCGTGATATGTTCAGTCGCAAACAAAAAATTGATTAGTCGATGGATAGCTTCGGCATGTTGAACTCCTTCATGGAGAGATGTGATCTGCGAATGGGTGTCAAAGAAGAAATGCTGTGAAATTCTACTTAGTCCAATTGCTTCCTGCATGCAGTCAGCAAGTGCCGACAATTCAGCTTCACAACTGCTGGTAGCTACGATCTGTTGAATTCGAGAGAATCCCTTTACCACCGATCCTCGATAGAAAGTCACACATCCACTTATGGATCTCCTGCGCAGCATTCGGAGAGGTGCCCAAGAAGCATCGCAATACATGATGAGTTTGTGAGAATCAGTGTCGAATGGCTTTGCTTCTGGTGATGGAAAACATTGCTGCATGCTCTTTAAACTACGAAGCCACCTCAACACAGCTCGCATAGCATGCTCATGTGCATCGGTCGGCTCGGCCATACTTGTGGCCAACAAGGCGCAATAAATGCACAGAAATACCATGGTTTGGCTCATCCAACTGAGTTTCCCGAGTGCAGCTCGGTATTTCAAAGCAGCTTCTTGCGAAATTGGATCTGCTTTACTCTCGTTATCGAGGATTGGTCTCAGATCTGGTGGTGGCCTGCTGGCTGCATTAGAAATCTGATACGATTCAAATACACTATCCAAATACGTATCATCCAACTTCACTGTGAGGGTCCGACTGCTTGGCTTTCTCTCAATGGTGCGTCCCAGGAATCGAAGGCTCCCACCTCCATGTTCCGAACTGTTGATTTCACCAGTTTGCTTTATTCTAAGATGATTGGCGAGATGATTGAACACAATCATCGCTTCTTCCTTGGAACTGGCAAAGACTAATAAGTCATCAACATAGGCAATAATTTGAACCAATTTGTTTGTTTTGCCTTTTCCTACCTTTAAATACCCAGCAAAAACCGTGGGCTCAATAGGGCTTGGGTGTAAACCTAGTTCTTGGACCAAATGTGAGAGGTGTTCAACCCAGGCAAGACCAGATGTTCTCAGGCCATTGATGGCCTTTTCAGCAATCAAGCAGATCGGGCTACCGTCCATCAGGGTCATGGAAGAAGGAGGAAACTTCAGTAAAACTTTTATTGGCTTTCCAAGCTTCATTCCAAGGGGTGATGCCATAAACGCAGCACTCACGTCTATACCCATTACATATAAATCATCTGCTCCGGCGGTTGCAAGCATGATTCTAAGTGATTCGATGGAACTGGTTGGGGAACTGACCATTAAGTCTCTGGCGGATGCCTGACCTTTAGCCACTTCTCGGGCTACCAGCCTCATTCGCACATTTGTGTCGTCCTTCTGAACACACACCCAACGACAACTGATAATTGGAATTCCCCATTTCTTGGCAAGAACTTTGGCTTCTGACTCTGGAATTGGCTTCCCAACGTGTTGCGAAGTCATCGAGGTGACTTCAGTAAACATACCTTTGAAAGCAAGTTCGTTGTCAAGATACTGGCCAGTTGCATCAGAAATCACATATCCAGGGAAAACTACATAGATGGGTGTTCCGCACAGATCTGCTTTCTCACGGCGTGGTTTACTACCTTTCACCTGATAAACACTCTGCATGAAACCCACGTGTCTGTTCTCGATGCTTTCCAATTCATATTCATCAAAACGAGTCACCTGATCAACAAGCATGGCGTCATCTTGATTCCCATTGGATGCCTCTGCAAAATCTACCAAATCAATTTCAACATCATCCTGATCTGCTACCATGTCAACATCAGGCTGGAAATCAACATGACTATTCTCAGCTCCTGGCACATCGTCCTTTCCCAAGATGGAAGGAGAGTACTCACCCCCTTCCGGCTCTGCCCCATCCGCCAACTGGGCAGTGGGATCTTGCAGAAAGGCTGGTCCGGGCTGTTTACCCCGCAAACGGGGATACCGAGAAATTGAAGACTCTTGCGCAGCTGACTCGCGACCAAGTTCAATTACTCTGACATCCGGGCGATGACTGTCATGTTCTTTGCGGTATGTGGAATGCTTTGAAACCTCAAGAGATGGCTCACGCTGTTTTCTCAACCAGTCAATGTATCTATCGACACATTTTCTGAAATGCACACGACTTCGAAAACTGTCTCTTTCACAAGTTCCACAACCAGGTGTCGTGCCATGCTGTCTGATCCATTCTGCAGGAACATTCTTGATGTCCCCGAAGGGTTTGGCAGGGATGATCTTCGGTCTACTCTGGTTAGCATCATCTTCCAATGTCTGTGGATCTGGCTGCAAATCATCTTTCGGCCTACTGGAATCAAACTCCAAAAGCATGGATGGACATAAACGACGGTCAAATTCCAACGGATGAATCCACTTTATACTTTTGGCAGTAAAAACAATTTCCTCCCCTTCTACTCTAAGGCAACAAACGTCTCCCAAAGAGTTGAAGTCAGGGCGAAGATAGACTGCACGTTCAAATCTAGATACCACCCGGCCTTTAAGGCTTTTGGGAACTTCTGCAAGTACAACTGAACCATATAGGCCTGTCGCTCTCTTGATGTCCCTCCCCAATGCCAAAGACTTAGGGCTACTCTTAGTGTCCAAATGAGACCCATGCAAGTTTGAACAAAAACAAATGTAGGCAAGTGCTGTGTTAATAGCAGCTCGACTCTCAAAATTGATATCCAACCCATTGCTTCTGAGGTCCTGCCTCAAAGTTGCCAAACCCTCTTTCATGACTCTCACAGAATTTTCTGCGGCACCTACAGATTGATGCGCTTGCGGGCCCCCCCGTACGATTGACAAGGCTCTACCTACATCAATCCCTCGAAGCAAAGCAGTCACTGCTTGTTCAGCATCTGTAAGAATTTCTAAGGGATATTTCGAAGGCCCAACAAGGTTGAATTCTGCAAGCCAAGCTTTGACCCATTGCTGAGTGGACCGCGCGTCGGTCTCAACTGGTGCAATACCTCGCATCCCAGTGATAGCGTCAGCCAAAATCAAATACTTATAAGTTGAAGGTGCACGCATCCCAGTTGGAATGAACAAGAAGTCACAAATCAGCTCGCTTTGCATGGCGTCTTTGCGTTTCCGTCTACGATGGCTGGTGGACTTGGCTGCAACGCATGTTAGACAGTCTGGATGAAATGGAAAATGACCCTGCATACGATGTTCCTGCAACTTGTCCAAATTCTTCCTATCCTTTCTCAAAATGGATGGATGACTATGCTCACCGCTCTCCACCTGCCTGGAATCATCAGGACCTGCCAGAAAAGGTGAATTGGAAACATCTGCGTCGAGTTCGGTTGCGTGATTGGGCTCAAAATCATAGTCAAACGGCTCGCTGGAAAACTGAATTCGTTCAGCCTCCAGCTGATCACGTATGGAAACTTCATTGGGGTTCGGATTCAAAGTGCTAGAAACGGCTGCGGGATCCAGTTCTCGGATATCCGTATCCGCTGAGCGCTTTGTTGTCATTACAAATGGCTGGTCTTCAAATGCAAGCTCTTCGGAATTCACCATCTTCTCAACCGATTTCCTTTCCAAACTTTTGTCACTTGGCACATCGATTGGCATGTGTTTGCTGTCATGCAAAATCCATGGAACATTTTGCCATGTCACACTTGACAGTCTGAAATTGCCAAAGTGCACGGACACCTCACCGCCGTCACTACCAAGACTCCATCCTTTTCGAAGCAAATTCCCCACTGAGAGGACATTATTTGGAGCATCTGCAACAAACGCCGAAATCCAGCATTCTTTCAAGAAAGTTTTGGACGGATCATTGGTTGCGACCATGGTGAAAAACACTCGTAGACAAACAAGAGAAATTGGAAAGATCACTTCGCCTGATGCTGTGGAAAATCCCGGTCCCGAATTTGGTTTCAAACTCACGGACTTGACAATTCGGTATCGATCTACAAATCGTGCGCTCACAACAGAGGCGCTGGCTCCTGAGTCAATGAGCCACCAATCAGCATCACGATGGCTATCCGAGGCTTGCTGCAAACATCTTGTTTCATTGGAATTACTCATTGGGCATAAAAAAGGCATGAAAAACAGATTGTCTGTTTGCAAGTGGCTTGAAAACTCTGAGTCAGGAAAACTTTGATCAGCACATGAAGGAAAAACGCTGCAACAACAATGCTCAACGCTGCATGCCGACAAAGTGTCAGAGTCAAACGAGACGTTCTTGCTCTGCTTCTGCAAATGGTCAAGGGACTTTTCAAAGTTCAACACCTTCTGTTGGTACCACTGGCCAATGAAAGACTTCATTGGTGGCTGATGGTCCGTAGAACTGGATCCAGTCCCATCACCTTCAGGCGGATTCTCGCCTTCCTTGTGCTGCTCCACAAGTTCATTGATCTTGCCTTTTCCGGTACCTTTCTTTCCCTGACCACTGCCTTTGCCCTTTCCACCACTGTTGTTCTCTGGCCCCTTTTTCTCCTTGGAATCTGATCTCTTGCTATTCTTGGCAGCAGTACTCATGTCCAGCGGCTTCCCATTGGAATCTTTCTTGGCATGACAATTTGTCTTGTAATGACCTTTGCGACCACAACGGAAGCAAGTATCATTCTTTTCTTTCTCATTCTCGTCCTTTCCTGCTGCTGCTTGAGTTCTCCTTTCCCTTCTTGCCTTTCCCTTTTCCTTTTCCCTTTTTCCCACCATCCAAAGCACTGTGCATGTAGTGCGAATTGGTGTTTCCAGAAATCTCTGTCCAAATTCTGGAACTGGATTCATACCTCAAAGCTGCGGCTTTCAAGTCTACATACTCATCGGTTTTGGAATGAAGCATCACATAGTCACGAGCTGAACCAGTTAGGCTACGAAAGAGGATCATGCTAAAGTCCGAGGATTGAATCAACAGTCCATCCCGACTCAAATGAGTAGGCAACATTGCGAGCAATTTCTGATAACGGCTCTCTTCATAGTCAAGATTTTGGATCAGCTCAGTGATGCTGGCTGCTTTGAAAGTACGATTCACTAAAGCACTACGAAAATGCAAAATTTCCTGTCTTGATTTCAGCATGTACTCTGCCACGATAAGCCGAAGTGCTTCGAAGCCATTCTTTGGTCCGGGCTTTTCCTGATATGCCAACAGAATTATTCTTGCTTTGGCCGTCTGACCAAAAATCTGCCGCAACATACCAAGTAGACGGGCTCCACGTGCAAGCTGCGCTGTGCTCAGCTGGTGGTTGGGAATCGCATCAAGACAACTGGCTGAAAAACGAATTTCATGGGCAAATTCATGATTGATCAGGCCAACCCAACTTACTAGGTTTTCTACAAATGATTCGATGCCCAAAATTTCATCCAAGCGTGTGCGCCATTTCGATGAATCCACTGAAGGCATGGCGGGCAGCCATCGATCTGACTTGGCCAATGCATCAAGTCCGACCGAAGCTCCCACTGTCTCCGAGCCAGCTTGATTCATGACCCGGGCCTGACTGCTCTCCACACCTGGAATGCGCACAGCTGGATTAGTGGCTGTTGGGGCACTCGACAAGTCACCAAAACCAAGTCCTCCGCCAAGAGGCGAAGAGAATGGGCTGGACAAACTCTCGATCTTCCTGGAATCTGTGGCGTGCGAAGTCGGATCAACAGGCGTGTTGCTACCTGCAGGGATTTGTGCTGCTGCATTCTGCGCAGCACTTTGCAAGGAATTCAATTGAACCTGTTGACTTTGAAACGCTTTGCTGGCAGCAAGAAGGGCTGACTGTTGTCCCTTCATCTGCTCAACCACAGTCTCCAGATTCTTTCCCATATTCACTAAGTTCGCTTGGAGTTCATGAACCTGCTTCTCAAGCGCAAGAGTTTTGGCATC
>CAMXCT020006818.1:32500-38771 GCA_947184155.2 Cladocopium goreaui
AAAAAAACCTGGAAGTACCCCTACTTACAGGGGTATCTACGAATTAAGTTGGTTGGGTGAAAATAATCCAGTTCAAAGTGTACAAGTGGAAACACTGGAAGACTGAGGGTGGTTCCCCCCAGTTATAAGTTGGTTTACAAGCTCAACTATGAATCAGCTATTATCAACTATAAATCAGCTATTATCAACTATACGTCAGCTATTATCAACTATAAATCAGCTATTATCAACTATAAATCAGCTATTCTCAACTATAAATCAGCTATTATCAACTATAAATCAGCTATTATCAACTATAAATCAACTATTATCAACTATAAATCAGCTATTATCAACTATAAATCAGCTATTATCAACTATAAATCAGCTATTATCAACTATACATCAGCTATCATCAACTATACATCAGCTATTATCAACTATAAATCAGCTATTATCAACTATAAATCAGCTATTTATCAACTATAAATCAGCTATCATCACCTATAAAGCAGCTCTTATCAACTATAAAGCAGCTATTATCAACTATAAAGCAGCTCTTATCAACTATAAATCAGCTATTATCAACTATAAATCAGCTAATCTCAACTATAAATCAGCTATTATCAACTATAAATCAGCTATTATCAACTATAAATCAGCTATTATCAACTATACATCAGCTATTATCAACTATACATCAGCTATTATCAACTATGAATCAGCTATTATCAACTATGAATCAGCTATTATCAACTATGAATCAGCTATTATCAACTATGAATCAGCTATTATCAACTATAAATCGGCTATTATCAACTATAAATCAGCTATTATCAACTATGAATCAGCTATTATCAACTATGAATCAGCTATTATCAACTATGAATCAGCTATTATCAACTATGAATCAGCTATTATCAACTATACATCAGCTATTATCAACTATACATCAGCTATTATCAACTATACATCAGCTATTATCAACTATAAATCAGCTATTATCAACTATAAATCAGCTATTATCAACTATACATCAGCTATTATCAACTACAAATCAGCTATTATCAACTATTAAATCAGCTTTTATCAACTACAAATCAGCTATTATCAACTATAAATCAGCTATTATCAACCATAAATCAGCTATTATCAACTATAAATCAGCCATTATCAACTATACATCAGCTATTATCAACTATAAATCAGCTATTATCAACTATACGTCAGCTATTATCAACTATAAATCAGCTATTATCAACTATAAATCAGCTATTATCAACTATACATCAGCCATTATCAACTATACATCAGCTATTATCAACTATAAATCAGCTATTATCAACTATACATCAGCTATTATCAACTATAAATCAGCTATTATCAACTATACATCAGCTATTATCAACTATAAATCAGCTATTATCAACTATACATCAGCTATTATCAACTATTAATCAGCTATTATCAACTATAAATCAGCTATGATCAACTATTAATCAGCTATGATCAACTATAAATCAGCTATGATCAACTATAAATCAGCTATTATCAACTATAAATCAGCTATTATCAACTATAAATCAGCTATTATCAACTATAAATCAGCTATTATCAACTATAAACCAGCTATTATCAACTATAAATCAGCTATTATCAACTATAAACCAGCTATTATCAACTATAAATCAGCTATACGTATAAATCAGCTATTATCAACTATACATCAGCTATTATCAACTATACATCAGCTATTATCAACTATGAATCAGCTATTATCAACTATGAATCGGCTATTATCAACTATAAATCGGCTATTATCAACTATAAATCAGCTATTATCAACTATACATCAGCTATTATCAACTATTCATCAGCTATTATCAACTATACATCAGCTATTATCAACTATACATCAGCTATTATCAACTATACATCAGCTATTATCAACTATACATCAGCTATTATCAACTATACATCAGCTATTATCAACTATAAATCAGCTACTATCAACTATAAATCAGCTATTATCAACTATAAATCAGCTACTATCAACTATAAATCAGCTATTATCAACTATAAATCAGCTGTTATCAACTATAAATCAGCTGTTATCAACTATAAATCAGATATTATCAGCTATAAATCAGCTATTATCAACTATAAATCAGCTATTATCAGCTATAAATCAGCTATTATCAACTATAAATCAGCTATGATCAACTATAAATCAGCTATTATCAACTATAAATCAGCTATGATCAACTATTAATCAGCTATGATCAACTATAAATCAGCTATTATCAACTATAAATCAGCCATTATCAACTATAAATCAGCTATTATCAACTATAAATCAGCTATTATCAACTATAAATCAGCTATTACCAACTATAAATCAGCTATTATTAACTATAAATCAGCTATTATCAATATAAATCAGCCATTATCAACTATAAATCACTATTATCAATATAAATCAGCTATTACCAACTATAAATCAGCTATTACCAACTATAAATCAGCTATTACCAACTATACATCAGCTATTACCAACTATAAATCAGCTATTATCAACTATGAATCAGCTATTATCAACTATGAATCGGCTATTATCAACTATAAATCGGCTATTATCAACTATGAATCAGCTATTATCAACTATAAATCGGCTATTATCAACTATAAATCAGCTATTCTCAATTATAAATCAGCTATTATCAATTATAAATCAGCTATTATCAACTATAAATCAGCTATTATCAACTATAAATCAGCTATTATCAACTATAAGTCAGCTATTCTCAACTATAAATCAGCGATTATCAACTATAAATCAGCTAATCTCAACTATAAATCAGCTATTATCAACTATAAATCAGCTATTATCAACTATAAATCAGCTATTATCAACTATACATCAGCCATTATCAACTATAAATCAGCCATTATCAACTATAAATCAGCTATTATCAACTATAAATCAGCTATTATCAACTATAAATCAGCTATTATCAACTATAAATCAGCTATTATCAACTATAAATCAGCTATTATCAACTATACATCAGCTATCATCAACTATACATCAGCTATTATCAACTATAAATCAGCTATTATCAACTATAAATCAGCTATTTATCAACTATAAATCAGCTATCATCACCTATAAAGCAGCTCTTATCAACTATAAAGCAGCTATTATCAACTATAAAGCAGCTCTTATCAACTATAAATCAGCTATTATCAACTATAAATCAGCTATTCTCAACTATAAATCAGCTATTATCAACTATAAATCAGCTATTATCAACTATAAATCAGCCATTATCAACTATAAATCAGCCATTATCAACTATAAATCAGCTATTATCAACTATAAATCAGCCATTATCAACTATAAATCAGCTATTATCAACTATAAATCAGCTATTATCAACTATAAATCAGCTATTATCAACTATAATAGCCATGTTCACTATAAACAGCTATTATCACTATAAAATCAGCTCTTATCACTAAAATCCGCTCTTATCAACTCTAAATCAGCTATTATCACTATAAATCAGCTATTAATCAACTATAAATCAGCTATTATCAACTATAAATCAGCCATTATCAACTATAAATCAGCCATTATCAACTATAAATCAGCTATTATCAACTATAAATCAGCTATTATCAACTATAAATCAGCCATTATCAACTATAAATCATCTATTATCAACTATAAATCAGCTATTATCAACTATAAATCAGCTATTACCAACTATAAATCAGCTATTATTAACTATAAATCAGCTATTACCAACTATAAATCAGCTATTACCAACTATAAATCAGCTATTATCAACTATAAATCAGCTATTATCAACTATAAATCAGCTATTACCAACTATAAATCAGCTATTATCAACCATAAATCAGCCATTATCAACTATAAATCAGCTATTACCAACTATAAATCAGCTATTACCAACTATACATCAGCTATTACCAACTATAAATCAGCTATTATCAACTATAAATCAGCCATTATCAACTATAAATCAGCCATTATCAACTATAAATCAGCTATTACCAACTATAAATCAGCTATTACCAACTATAAATCAGCTATTATCAACTATAAATCAGCTATTATCAACTATAAATCAGCCATTATCAACTATAAATCAGCTATTATCAACTATAAATCAGCTATTACCAACTATAAATCAGCTATTACCAACTATAAATCAGCTATTACCAACTATACATCAGCTATTACCAACTATAAATCAGCCATTATCAACTATAAATCAGCTATGATCAACTATAAATCAGCTATTATCAACTATAAATCAGCTATTATCAACTATAAATCAGCTATTACCAACTATAAATCAGCTATTACCAACTATAAATCAGCTATTATTAACTATAAATCAGCTATTATCAACTATAAATCAGCCATTATCAACTATAAATCAGCTATTACCAACTATAAATCAGCCATTATCAACTATAAATCAGCTATTATCAACTATAAATCAGCTATTACCAACTATAAATCAGCTATTATTAACTATAAATCAGCTATTATCAACTATAAATCAGCTATTATCAACTATAAATCAGCTATTATCAACTATAAATCAGCCATTATCAACTATAAATCAGCCATTATCAACTATAAATCAGCCATTATCAACTATAAATCAGCCATTATCAACTATAAATCAGCCATTATCAACTATAAATCAGCTATTATCAACTATAAATCAGCCATTATCAACTATAAATCAACTATTATCAACTATAAATCCGCCATTATCAACTATAAATCAGCTATTACCAACTATACATCAGCTATTATCAACTCATAAATCAGCCATTTCTCAACTATAAATCGGCTATTACCAACTATAAATCAGCTATTATTAACTATAATCAGCTATACCACTATAAATCAGCTATTAACTCAACTATAAATCAGCTATTATTAACTATAAATCAGCTATTATCAACTATAAATCAGCTATATATTATTAACTGTAAATCAGCTATTACCAACTATAAATCAGCTATTACCAACTATAAATCAGCTATTATTAACTATAAATCAGCTATTACCAACTATAAATCAGCTATTATTAACTATAAATCAGCTATTACCAACTATAAATCAGCTATTTTTAACTATAAATCAGCTATTATTAACTATAAATCAGCTATTACCAACTATAAATCAGCTATTACCAACTATAAATCAGCTATTATTAACTATAAATCAGCTATTACCAACTATAAATCAGCTATTACCAACTATAAATCAGCTATTACCAACTATAAATCAGCTATTATCAACTATAAATCAGCTATTATCAACTATAAATCAGCTATTATCAACTATAAATCAGCTAGTATCAACTATAAATCAGCTAATATCAACTATAAATCAGCTATTATCAACTATAAATCAGCAATTATCAACTATAAATCAGCTATTACCAACTATAAATCAGCTATTATCAACTATAAATCAGCTATAATCAACTATAAATCAGCTATTATCAACTATAAATCAGCTATAATCAACTATAAATCAGCTATAATCAACTATAAATCAGCTATTACCAACTATAAATCAGCTATTATTAACTATAAATCACTTATTACCAACTATAAATCAGCTATTACCAACTATAAATCAGCTATTATTAACTATAAATCAGCTATTACCAACTATAAATCAGCTATTATTAACTATAAATCAGCTATATATTATTAACTATAAATCAGCTATTATCAACTATAAATCAGCTATATATTATTAACTGTAAATCAGCTATTACCAACTATAAATCAGCTATTACCAACTATAAATCAGCTATTATTAACTATAAATCAGCTATTACCAACTATAAATCAGCTATTATTAACTATAAATCAGCTATTACCAACTATAAATCAGCTATTTTTAACTATAAATCAGCTATTATTAACTATAAATCAGCTATTACCAACTATAAATCAGCTATTACCAACTATAAATCAGCTATTATTAACTATAAATCAGCTATTACCAACTATAAATCAGCTATTACCAACTATAAATCAGCTATTATCAACTATAAATCAGCTATTATCAACTATAAATCAGCCATTATCAACTATAAATCAGCTATTATCAACTATAAATCAGCTATTATCAACTATAAATCAGCCATTATCAACTATAAATCAGCCATTATCAACTATAAATCAGCCATTATCAACTATAAATCAGCTATTACCAACTATAAATCAG